>JAYDZJ010000022.1:6183418-6199888 GCA_034509065.1 Eueides lybia
TAGTTTTAAGTATGCGTATGTACTTTTTATGGACGCCTTGATGTTTAAGTGATTCCCATATGTATTGGTGTTCCAGTGAATCAAACGCTTTGTTGTAATCTACGAAAGCCAAATAATATATTTTGTTGTATTCTCTGTATTTCTGTAGTATCTGACGTAGGACGTGTATGTGGTCAATAGTCGAGCTGCTCCTAAATCCGGCTTGTTCTCTTGGTTGGGTTTTCGTCAAGGGTGTTAGTAAGTCTATACAATAGTATCTTTGAAAGACTTTGTATATATTCGACATTAACATATAATTGTTTATATCTCCTTTATCTCCTTTTTTGTGCAACAAAACTATTACTGATTTCGTCCAATCTTTTGGGATCACTTCTACTGTTATTATTTCGTTGAACAGACTGGTTAATTTAGGGACAATTGCCGGCATGGATACTTTAAGAAGTTCATTGGTAATTTGGTCGGGGCCGGGCGATTTTCCTAGCTTTTGAGTAGTAATAGCTCTTTCTATTTCTTTTTCTAGGATTAGCAATATTAAGTATATCAAATCTTTTTGTAGAACATGTTCCTTCTTTATCCTTCATACTTGGCATCCAACACTTTTTTGACTCTAATTCTTTGAATGCTTCCTTCACTCCGCCTGTTTTTTTATTATGATGTTGTAAAGTGTTAGCCCTTTTTCGTTTTCTATCTTCTCTTATATTTTTGTTAATATTCTTGCTTATTTCTGCAATCTTTTTTCGTATTTCTTTGTTTTCTGGCATTTTAAAAGTAATTTTCTTTCATTAAGTAATTTTATTGTTTCGGTGGATAGTCTGGCTGTACTTTTTGTACACGCTGTTTGGGCTTTAGTTTTGAGAGTGTTAACGAAATAGGAGTATGCCGCTTCAACTAGTTTGTTATAAACTTTTCCTTCGCTTCCATTTAGAATTTCTTTTAAACTGTTGATTAGCTGTGTGTTATTTTCAAGGGTGACATATGGTACTGATTTAGTATGCAGCTCGTAACGTAGCCCGAATCATTTTATGGTCTGAATTAAAGTATACATTATGTAGAATAGATATATCTTTAAAAAAATTTTGTTTGTTGGTCAAAATGTAATCAATTTCATTTTTAAAAAGTCCACTTGGTGACGTCCACGTCCATTTCTTGTTCTTTTTCTTTTTAAAGAAGCTATTTAGAATATTTAGTTTGTTTTCTAAACTGAAATTAACCAATCTTTCTCCGTTTTTGCTTCTGTTACCTTTACCATATCTTTTTATAGTGTACTCTTCGCCATTTTGACATTCCCCAATTTTTCCATTAAAATCACCCATTATTATTATATTTTGTGAGCACTATCAACCGTACTTTGTAGCTTTTGGTAAAATTCATCTAATTTGATCTTATCTGATTTTATGACTGCTTCCGTTGGTGAGTAAACCTGAATAATTGACCATGACTCGTCTCTGCTATTTTGTACAGGTAGTTTAATGTTGAGTATTGCTATTCTTTCGGATATGCCTTTCACTTCTTCTATTCGGCCTGTATATTTCTTTTTTATCAAAAAACCAACCCCATATTGCCCTGGTGTTTCCCCTTTATAATGTAAAATATACTTCCCGTGGTCTTCTATTCCTTCTCCTAGTCTTCTTACTTCGCTTATTCCTATGATGTCCTAATTTATTTCGTCAATCGCTGTTTCTAGTTCAATGAGTCTCTCTGGGGTTCTCAGTGATCGTGTATTAAACGTCGCTATGTGTATGTCCTGACTATTATTCGTATTTTGTTTGTTTATTCTTAGAGGGTGTTGGTGATTCTCCCCCACGATGACCAGTCGGCTTGGGGGAGGATCTGTTTTTCCTGTTAAATATATTTCCGTTTCTTTTTTTTGTTGTATATTCCGATTGCCGAGTGTTAGTTGTTATTGTTTTTTGTTTGTATGTATATTAGTAAGAGAGTTAGATCTCATTCTCATCATGTCAAATACATTAGTTCTATGGGCCTTACTGGTTGCGGTAACTAGCTGTTTTTTGCACTGAGAATCTGATGAGTGTGGTGAAGAAGAATTTTCCCGTTTTCTCTTATCATTAATGGGTTCCTTATCCTTCACGACAAGCTTATCATATTTCAAAAAGGCTATTTTGCCCTTTTTCCTTTCTTCTATCAACTCTGCCTGAAGCGCCTTCCTTTTGGCCAAAACTTCTTTTGGATAGTCTTCAGTGACATATATCTCCTTAAGGTCTTTCTTGTTTCTCATTATCTCATTCTTCATCCATCTGTTTACAAAAGAACAGAGTACTGGTCTCGATTTGTCATTTTCTATACTTCTTTTCCCTAATCGATATATATTGTTTATTGTACTTTCTTCGACGTTAATATTTAAGTCGCTTTTGAAGATTTTCTTTACATTATCTATTAGTTCTAACGTTGATTTTTCTTTTTCAGTTATGCCAAATATGATTATATTGTTCATCTTTTTATCTTTCTTCCAGTATTCTATCTCTTTTTCCTGAGTTTCTATTTTTAATCTTAAGCTTTTGTTTTCTTCAATAATCGGGATTAGTCTTTCATCCAGTCTAGACATTATATTATTAGTAACGGTTTCGGTAATTTCTAAAGACTGCTGTTGCATTTCTAATTTCATTTTTTCAAACAAAAGTTGAAATTGTGTCTCCATTTTTTAGTATATGATAGTTATAGATAGTATTGCGATGTAACTGTGTTTTTCACCTTTGGACCGGACTTCTCTCATTTAGGAGAAAAACAATAATAATTATTAAATAAAAAAAAAGAAAAATATAAATAAAAAAGAACAATTAAGTTTCTTCCTCCTCAAATTTTCTAAACTAGGGTATACCAGTAATGCAATCTCTAACAAACTCCACTGGTCTGTCACCTTATTAACGCATGTAGCGAAATATTAGCAGTAGTTATGGATAGTATAATAACGTTCCTTTCAGTGACCCTGACCTTGACGGTCATTCACCTCGATGTACACATTAATTCGTTTGAATTTTTGTCACAAATCACTGATTTAATGTCTCAAAGGTTTAATTTACTTAATATTTTGCAAATGTAACTCATTAAAATATACTTATTTATCACTATTATAACATTTCACTTTAATGTCCTTAAATACGTAACTTTCTCGGTGGTAAATGTTAAAAAAGATGACTAGATTGAGAAATATATATATTTTAGTCACGGATATATATATATATTCTCCAATTCCCCTGCGGAACTACAGACTACAGACCGGTTTAAACTTTATCTTTTTTAATGAACAATTTAACGCTTATATTTTAAAATTCACAAATTTTCTTGTAACAAAGTTTTTTTTATGTTGAAAAAATATATTTAACTCTTCTAATTAATGTGAAATACAGAGATACATGATCCAGACAATCGAAATCAGATTTTACCTGTCATGTATATTATATATTTGGTTATATATAGAATTAAATGTATGTATGTGTTTACATTACTGCATTATCAGTGCTTGCCTTGTTCACACACTCACACACTCGTTCGATATTACATATATGCTTTTACTGCTAGTATAGTAGATGTAATAATGGTATATGTAATATAAAATAAAATAATACAACATACTTACCAAGCAGCATCAAATGATTATCAAGTTATTTGTCATCTTTACAATTTGGTAACTAACAAAATAACACAATTTTATTTTTTAATCAATTCTGGATACTTATGATATATGTTTTAATATATTTCAATGAAATGTAGGTAAATTAAAAGGAAATTTAATTCGTGAAATACAAAAATATATCCAGACACAAGAAATAACGTGCACAAAGGATATTAAGTGAATAGCTGTACAGCAACTAATAGTAGAGTAAGCCATTTGTAAGTCTTTTGCGAGCTTAATAAAGTTTCTCATGGTTCCATTCTATCCTACATTTCATTACGTTTGCCAAAATGATAAATTATTTTTTAATTTTACTTTAGGACTTTAAGCCATGTTAAATATGTATATATATTTAATCTAATAATGAATTTCGAAAACAAAACTTGTTTTTTGTATTCTTAATATACATAGAAGCGTATAACAGTACATAAAGATTGAGTTACTGTAGTAACCCTTATTGTTAAATATTTAAATAGTTTTAAAAGATCTTTATTCGTTAAGCATTCCACGAGCTTATTAGGACTGAATTAGGCTTTGTCCCTTAAAGGTTACAGGAATTCTTTAGAAATATTGGACATACCTTAAATATGTTCATAAGAAAACATTATATAAATATACATTTTTCGAAATTTATTTAGCTAAAAGTAGACAAAGGAACTTTGGAAAGTAGTGTTGAGACACTCTGTTCCATTCCATACTTTCTGCTAAAATTCAGGCATTGTGTTTTAAATAATGAAACTTACGCCGCGCTTTACCTTATAACCAGTGCGAAAAAATGAAAATATTATTTTTTTTATTTTCTTGAGTGGAGATCGAACAATGTCGCGATTATAGTCACACGCTTGAGCCATTGCGTCACAAGGAATCGTGGATTGTTCAATATTTGTTTTTGGTTTTATTTTTTTCTTATATTGTAATTATAAAAAAATGCGTATATTCTTCTAAACAATTGTGTATCTTAAATAGGCAGAAATTGGATGACGATGTGATTTAGCATCATATTCTTTGTGTCTACCTAAAACAATACACTAGTATAAATAGTAAAGGAAAATTAATTTGAAATTGACTAATTTAAAATATATTCATCAGGTGGTAGTGGAAGAAAGATTCCTCTTACAGTTCCACTACACACAATGGCACTCCCATACGTGCCCATTTAGTAACGCATTATTGGAATTCCGAAGGAGAGTCAGAGCTGTGGTAGGAAGACGACTCGCTTCTAACTCAGTTACTGGACCAATGGTTGTACATTGCAAGTAAGTTATTATCAAGAAAATTGATAACTAAAGAAATATACTTAAATATATTTAACACTAGTAAGTTTAAAATAATTACTTTACCTCTGAATATCCATAAGTTTTAACTAATTGAAAATTAATTAAAATTATAAAATGTTATATACTTATAATGACTGTTATGTATTCCATCATAATGAATTCCATTTTCTGTTAAAAATATATACGATTTCATTACATCTTTGTTTTTAGTGATGGTGGAGGACGATCTGGTGTGTATTTAGCTATTGACGCAAATTTAGAATTAGCTGAAGAAGAAGACTGTTTCGATGTTTTCGGATATTTAAAAAAATTGAGACAATCTAGGAAAGGCCTTATTGAAAACGAGGTAAGAGTTTACATAATTGAATACAGCATAAACAGAAAATATTAATGCTCTAATTTTGTAATATTTAAAAAAAAAATCGCAATCCCATTATGATGAATATATTCTTATATTTTTTATATGATATATTTTTAAGCATTTATTAGCAACAGATTAAATACATTTAAAAAAGTCATATTTAAATACTATTTTTAGGAGCAATATAAGTTCGTATATGATACGTTAGAAGAGCACGTAGTATGTGGTGTGTCATGGTTTCCCGTATCAGAACTATCGCAAAGACTGAAACAGAAATCCCAAAGGGACCCAATTACAAAGCTCAATGAATATCAAAAAGAGTATCAACAAATATGCAAACAAACTCCCAGATTTACGATCGGAGACTGCGCCGGAGGACACCGAGGCGATAACAGGGAAAAGAATAGAGACGTTCTCGTTGTTCCACGTACGTACTTAAATTTAACGCTTCGCATAAAAGAGTTATCTTAATCGATTCTGTGTGTTTTACATTATTAATATTGCTTTATCGTTAAAGCAATATTTAAAATGTAAAAAGTAGATTCGTTTTAAGCTATTTGTATCATCAGAGTTTAATTTCAACTTTCCTTACAGCGGATAATTTTCGCCCATATTTGACATCATTTCAAGGCAATAGTTTTACAGATTACATCAATGCTGTTTTCGTAGATGTAAGTGCTATTATATATAATTACTTTTTACCTTTATTTCTGAAGTTTTTTATTAATAATCGATGTTTTATATTATCGTACCAAACTTCAAAAATCATATCATTCCACAATTTTTTAAGCCAATTTATGGCAAAAATATGTAAAACATGAAAATTCTTCTGTAATACAATACTGTTTATTACAGGGTTACACGAAGCCACGAGAATATATTGTAACAGAGTGGCCATTAGTACGGACCCAAGGAGAATTCTGGTCGTTAGTGTACGATTACGAATGTGCCGCCGTAGTCGTATTGTGCGTGCCGCCGAAAAATTCTGTAAGTGCGCTAAGATCCATTCTACACTTTCCGACAAATTTGGGCCTCGTGTTTAGTGGCATAACTCAACGCAAGGCTTACCAGAGCGAGAAATTAAAATTTAATATTTAATATTTCATTTCCTCGAGTGGGGATCAAACCTACAACCTATCGCGTTTACAGTCGCTTGCTTATACCCTGGAGTCACGACAAGTCTCAAAATTTTTATCTATGTGAAACTTTAAGAATTTTAACTAGTTTAAAAATATACTTGAATTGCAAATAAATCGATAATACTAAAAAATGCTAAATAATGGCGCAGTAGTGATAACATATAACAAAAATCCATTACTTAGCATGAAATGTATAAACTAGTACGGAACGAGAGTACCTATAGAGTATTCTCCATAGGTTTTGATTACACGGTGAACAAAGTTGATTCACATTGTATAAAATAAACTACAAATATAAGTTTATTATTGTTTTTTCCAAGTTTGTGCTAAATTTCATAAATGTAGGTCCACGGCAAGTGTGCTATAGGTCTTGATTACGCGGTGATTCTCACATAAAATGTTACAAAAAAGACATGATCTTTTATTTGCGTTTACTTATAAGATAATTTTTTTCTGTGCTTTAAGGGAAGTGTATATTTAACATTCATTTCAACTTAATATCACTACGCTTTCCTAAGATATATGGTCTTGATAGACAAGCAGACCGGCAACAAAGTGATCCTATAAGAGTTCCATTTACCTTTTGAGTAAATTTTCCTTTTGAGATATGGTACTCTAAAAATGATAATGTATATGTATATAAAATAGACCAATTTCATCGACTATTGCAGATAATTAAATAAATTAATAATGAATTAGAAATGTATTTAAATTTAAAGTATAACTTAATTTAGAATATATTTAATATAGCAATATTTCGGGGAAATATGTTTTAGCTCCACGCTTTATCCTGCATATTGCAGAGTAGGGAGAAATATTATGTTTTCTCGTAGAAAACATAACAAATATAACACACGTTTTGTGCTAGTAAGCCGAATAAATCGAAGAGAGTAGAGAGTTTATTCCTTTAAGTAATGATTAAATAGGACCAGTCATGTTGCAGATGCACCAGCATGACATAAAACTATAAACGCGATAGGATCAGCTCAAATTACCCCCGCCCCTCGTTTCCCATCCATTACTATTCGAGGAAATGACATATTTGATATTTTTAACTGTCTCTAGAATATGGTAGAAAGTGGGGATGGAAGTCTTATTACTTGGTTCCCAGGTTTTCTTTACTACTCTGCTAAGTGCGGGATAATAACGTGAAGTTAAAAAAACGTAATGACTGACCATAATAGTCTAGTTTACAGACAACGCTACCCTACTTCATCAGGTTGGCCCCAATGTCAACATACAAACTATGTTCATTTCCTCCTGTCAGGATAAACAAACACGGGTTACAGATCACATATTTGATTTTAATGAATAATTTAATTTAATAATCGAGTATAGGTATTTTTGTATTCAAAAATATATTTTTAAAAATCTGTCTTGATTACTTTGCATATATTTATATAATTAAAAAAGAAAACAAAATAAAAACCGTGGTATCAATTTAACTATATAAAAAATACTTTCGGAAGTGTCTATAATGTCTTATTTTATTCAACAGCAATCTATATCAGTAACAAAAAAGGTATATTCAATTTATCTATATAAATTGTTTCATTGACACCTCAAAGACTGCTCCGACGATTAATAAGGTCTCCCGACAATTGTCGGGATTAATTAATCTCTTTCAAGAATTGGAATAAACAGATGGCTTTCGTTACAGCAACAATTCCCACCGTTTTGGCCAGAAGGGCGACACTCGAAGAAATACGGACCAGTTTTCACAATAGATCACGTATCGCATAATCATTACACGAACATCAAGACTTGGATATTTAGAATTAATAAAAAAGTAAGTAAGAGATGGATGTTGAGAGTAATTTAATGTTTCTTAATAATGTTGAAGTTTATTATACATTCTTAGCACTACTATATTAGTTTAACTAGATATTTTTACTACTCATGTAAATACTATGTAAATATTAGATATTTAAAAAAGGTGCCAATACATACTAATCTGATTTTATTATATAATTACATTATATAGAAAACAAATACATTATTACTAGCAAGAATAAGATATTCATAACTCTATTATAACTAAAACTTTTTTTACGTTACTTTACCCTACACGACAACTAAGTAGACTCTACATACAATTTGTTTTAGATTGTATCGCTGACAGAATTGATGGCGGGTGTAAAAGCTCCTCCGAAGACTGTCCAACTGTTCCAATTAACGTGTTGGCCGATGGGTCATAAAGTGCCATCGTCGACTAACTCCCTAGTGGAGCTAATGAACATGGTCGAACGCTGGCGGCAACGCACTGATTACGGCCCAGTCTGTGTTGTTTCACCGTAAGTAAATTAAATATGAATAAGCGAACAATATGTATAAACATATGTATATGAGGACTATTCTCGTGGATACGAGAAAAGTATTGTAACAATTTCTTCGTTCTAGCAAGATAAAGTGCGGTTTTGAGTTCCGTCACTCAATGTATATTGTGTCCAATGACTAACAAGCAACGATGATTCTTCCCTGCCTCGCTATGGTAAAAAGTGAAACTGTTTACTTATCTTTTCTTCAACTATATCCCGTAAAGAGTAGAGTAGGCAGAGGAAATGGGTTCCAAATTACTAAAACATTTCTTTCTCTAAAGTCTGTTCCATTTGCTTATCAATCTTAATAAATTAATTTGTCTAATCAATCTTTATAAATTACGAAATTGAATCTGTTCTAGTAAATTCATTATACACTTCGTGCATTCCATTAAAACACTTAAGTCTTCGTACGAACATCTATTTAGCCAAGTTAATGACTTCACCCACGGAGTTATTTACCTAACCTAAAATCTAAGCTCGTAGTTTGTGTTTATTGAGTCTAATAATCACATCTCCCAGCTGCTACCTTTCTGTTAATTTAGTCAACTTATTATATTTATTGCGAATGCGACAGAGGTCCATAAATATTGTGGTTTCTAATTATCTTTGATAAGTAAAATAACAACAGGAAAAACTTTGCGACATATATTGTTATCCTTAGCTTCTTGCGGATATATGATACAAACATACATAAATGCTATATACGTAACTCATTTGACATTTAATTTGGACATACGAAGATATACAATGATAAGAAAATATACGAGTTTGAATTGACCCACATAAATATAAAAAATCTATGAATTAAAATAAATTAATATTAGTAAATAAGTAAATGTTATACATTGTAGAGACGGCCGTAGTCGTGCGGGGGTTTATTGCGCTGCCAACGCTTGCATCGAGCAAGTGATCCAGCATGGTGAAGTCGATGTATTTCAGGCTGTGAAGACTGTGCGACGACATCGTCCACAGCTCGTGGAAAATATGGTACGTAACCTTCATTATCACTATTATTTTACTATATTTCATGCTAATCCTGAAATTTAAAACTATTCATTGACATAATGGTTATTAATTTTTAACGTTTCGTTGAAAGAAGTACTAGTATATAATAATAATTTAGTGGATATAATCATTATACTGATTTTATCTTTTTCAGACTGAATATAAGTACTGCTACGATTTAGTTCTTCATTATGTACTGCATTATTTAAATAAGGATATGAATGAAAAGAAGTGAGAGTGCGAACTCAAGGACGAACTCTGGTTCATTGAATTCGGACGTGGTGCCGCTTTACCTACAACGCCAGAAGAGATGAGTCCTACAGCAGTTGCTAAAGATGCAAAACGTCAACAAACTCGGCCTTTACGACCACGAAGGGGCCTTTCTTTGGACCGTCTAATGCCAAGCACTCAGCGTCCTCAGCTACCACACGCTGTCACTGTAGAAGCTCCTCGACGAAGGCGCGATCGTCCACCTCTTCGTCGATCAATTCGTCTCGAAGATGATGAAACTGCAGCTGAACGTCGACGAATCTTTGGACATGGACCACGTGTCCTTTCCTTCGACGAGGACAGTGACAACGAAGAATGCGATTGTCGACGATCGCTAGAACATTCTAGAACAGCTGAGACGCCTGACGAAGAGAAGGAACCAGAGTTCGCCACAACACCAGATCCGATACCAGATAGTTCCCATGTGCGCGGTGCATCTGCTGACCGTGTACTCGAACGTCGCGGTACACTTCGCGTACCCGCTCGAGCTCACTCCCAAGGCGTTTTTGAACGTCGTCTTCCTAGAATTTATAAGTTAGGTTTAATGGATAAGTCGAAACGAGCGAGCTCGAGCGCACTTTATGAGAGAGCAGACCGTTCTCCGACTGAAGCTTTTTACAACGCGACAGGGTCGACACGACTTAGTTCTCAGGAGCTATTTGAAAAATTTTGTTCTGAGGATTTTACTTCATTATATGGTAGAGAAGATGATAGGCGGAGGCGGCCGCCACATTCAAAATCGACAGGTAGTAGTGGTTCCGATGTTCGACATGAAAAAAATTGTTGTAAACGAGCGCCTTGTGGATCGCAGCCAGCTTTAACTCGTCGCCATATATGTCACGCGCCACGATCAGATCGCTCTACAGACTCAGAAGAGACTTCCCCACGACGAACTAACTTGCGTCCGTTACCTCTGGAATCAGAGGCAGAAGGTGCAGAGGACTGTTCCCGCTCAGCTCCCTTACTTAGTCCGGATCGATTTGATACGCGATTTACTTTTGATATATCTGAACGTAGCGAAGTGACTTCAATGAGAGATGAAACTCCTTCTGATGCGACAGAAACACGCAACTTAACATTATATGAAGAACCACATTCAGATCGCACTAGTATTTGTGAGCTATACGATGCTGCGTTTACATCACATCGGCCATCTTTCCGACGCGATGGGTCCAGACGAGCTAAAACGGGGCCTTTTGACTTAAGCACGCTAGATTTTCGAGCTATCGACGACGAAAGCCCACGTACTAGTCGTCGGACATCACAAAGGAGTGTAAATGATACACTTCGTCAAAACTCTGAATGCCGTAGTTGGGCGTCAGATTCAGTATTTACGACACCAGTACGACGGCAGGACACTTCACCATCGTCAACTGATACTCGGCAATATCTGACAGCTCAGGGTGACTCCTTGCGAGCTGATTCGGCTGCAGCTGATTCAACATTTGATTCAACTGTAGATGAAGCACCGAGTGTTATAGAAAGATGCGAATATACATTAGCGTTAAAGTTAGGTCGAATTGATTTAGATGAAGCGATAGAGCGTCCAGCGTCAACACCGGCCGCAGAAGGGGCGAGGCTGTCGAGTCGCGCGTCCATGCATAAACTAGAGCCAATAGAACCTGCGCAATTGTGTAGTGATAGCGGTGCAAGTGCAGTGCGAACTAATACGAGTTCAAGTGTGTTAGATGTGAGTCGTCGACGGGGCGTGAGTGAGCCGCGTCGCTCATCGCGGTGCTTCCCGCTCTGATGGCGCGCGGCGGCGGCTTTAGAGGTCGCTGCAGCCGCCGAGCCTCCACTCGTCGTACTCTTCGTATTACCAATTTGTATCTTAAATTAATTAAGAAAAACCAATTTAATTTTAATATTACAGATAACTTAAATATATAAGACAAAATCTATTGGACTTTTTCAACTGCGATTCTTAATATGAGATTTAACCTTAACTTTTCTAAAATCTGTTTTTAGATAGAAATCTGTTCTACTAAGAGTACGGCTTGATTCTACGATGTGATAAGCTAGACGCTTACAGCAGGTATGCTACCTTAGTGGGCCGGTACCGTCTTAGGATTACAAGCAGCCACTGCACTACTCCTGATTCATCAATATAAGTGATTTCTTTGTAATTATAAAAATATTAACAATGTAATTATGCTAAGTGCAATTAATATTAAAGAAAAGGAGTAAAAAAAATGATCGGTGGATCGTAATCTTGAGATGGCACCGGCCGTTAATCCCAGTGCTGTCGCTGTCGAATCCTAGTCTTCATAGTACCGAACGGTAACTGCCAAAAATCTTAATTAGTAAGTTTGTATGTATTGATATTATTTAATAAAACATAACGTGGCGTCTTGCCGATATCGTTAAGTAGGCAGTGCCTAAAACTACGTAGAGCGTAGATTCTAAATTTCTTAGAAAGTGATCCAGGGGACGGAGGCCTCGTAGTCCGCGACTGACACAGGGTCATTTAGCTAATTTGTTGATGTAATGTATTTGAATTTTGTTCCCCTCACAGCTGGCGCGCTTGCCAGTGTGGGTTTTAGGTGGTTAAACATATTTTTGACATTTATGTGCAACTTCCTTTATAGCTTTCTTGATATTTATATAATATAATAAATAAAACACATATTTGTAAAGAATATTTTAATCGATTTTAACTATAAGTAAAGTTCTCCGTAATAAATCGCGTGCAAACAAAATAAAGCTAATTTTTTTAATATTTTTTCAATATAGTATATAATGAGAATTGAAACATTACTCGTTTAATTCTCATAATTATAAAAAAAAAATATTTATTTCATGTTTTGATGTTAGAAGTATAAATGTTATTGAATGTTTGTAGTTTAATTCCAATATTTTAGTAGACTTAATATATGTATATTGTATTATTTGAATTTCTAATGAGTATTTACAAATTATTTACATGATAGATCGTATTATTATACATTTGTATTATTATAACGCTACGATGTGAAGTGACGGCTTTCATTTCCATATTGTTCGGTTAAGTGTGTCTAAAGTGCCAACCGACCCGATGCATGGGTAATGCATAAACGTTGCTATCTAAAATTGTGTCTTTACAATTAATGTATATGAAAGATGTGTTGTAATTATGTGTCTATAATTTGTAACTATATATTTTATTCGTCTCTGACAAGGGAAACTGATTTCAATATAGGTAAATATATATTTCTTGTTATAATTCTAAGTACAGTAACTTTTGTTTTTAAATATATATTACACAATAAGTAATATTTTTTCTATTGCTTATATAAAATAATTATTTATAAATAAATATTTAATTTGTTTTTAATATAGAAATTCTCTATTAACAGTATGTGCTATTTTATTAACTATAATTCCTTCATAAATATATTATGCCTAGACATAAGCTGCTTTGCGTTTTGTTTTATAATTATAATTATGGTGTCATGTATTATTTTGAAGATATTATTAATTCCATTTAGATGTCTAGATACCTGTCGAAGTATTCCCCATAGTAGAATTGTAAATCAAGATCACTTATTTATAACGAATAATAACGCACAACCTTCTGTCCTAAAGTTAAACTACATATTATATATACTATATTATTACATATGCATATGGTCAATTAAATAAGTCCATTCAATAAAATTGATTTATAAATTCCTAGTTTGCTTCATACTCGTAAATCCTAATGATCCGACAAACGCTTTGTAAAAAGAACAAAGGCTGACTATCTATTTTTTTAATTTAAAATATTCAAACATTTAATTGGCCATATTCACAGTCAGTATAAGTAACGTTTTATAAAAGCATTTTTAGAAGTATGCTACGAAACGCGGCTGGTGTATTATTTGTATGTAATTTATAAGATATCCAATATAGAAGTTAAGTGTCAAACTAAATTATTTCAAAAGACATTGTTAGAACTTTGTAGAGGTTTTTGTGAGGAAGTGTGACGGAAAAGTTATGATGAGGCGTATTACTTAATATAATTTAATACTGCTTCAGTTTTATTGTAAGTTCGAAAATAAATTTAGCCGAGTTTCCAATTTTTTTCAGCTTCACGCTGTATCTCGCAGATGGCAGGGTGGGCAGAGGGAACTTGGGAACCTAGTGTTAAGACACTCCGTTCTATTCCCCTTCGAATTTGGGCCACTTTACCTCGTTACCAAAGAGAGGAAAAAAAATCTCGAGTTATGATCGAATAAACAACATGTCACGATTACAGTCACACGCTTGTGCCACTGCATCACGACAGGCCTCAACACGCTTTGTTAAATGTATTTTTTTATTATTTTTTATGTAATCCTCAGAATTAAAGCGAAAATTTGAGCAAGATGATTGTGTTCTATTTCCATTCAAATTGTTATTTACATTTCTTGGAAAAGTACTCCAGGTGACAAAGCTACACGCGGTTTTAATTTCTTCACTTAATCTTAAAAATTAATCTTAAAATTAGGAAAACTTAACACGATAACACTATCCATTTAAATGCAGCGTAAACAAAAAAATGTAATGAAATTGCTTTTTTTAAATCTTAATAATTTTAAAGTGTTAACCGACACTTGGGAAAGAAAAATAATTATTTAGAAATCGTGTATAAATTTGAACGTACCGGGATTTGAACCCGCCCCTTTTGGTATCACTTTAGAATCTAATTGGAATCGCTAGGTGTTTCTGCGTTTTCTAAATAAGTAAATAAATTGTTTTCCTCACAAAATTTCATATTACGGTAATAACTATTACAAAAGTCTCCTTACAAATAAATATAAAGCCAAATTATTAAAATGTATTACTTCCCAAGGCAATAACAATTTCTTCTCTTAATTTCTCTCTTTCTTCTTTTAATCTTCTTATATTTAAGTTAATTTAAGTTATTTATTGTAATAAAAATATTTATTTTTTATTTGATATAAGTTACGATGTCATGTGGACCATTATTCGATGTTTTAGTACGTAAATTAGGCACATGAGTAAATTTTCTTTGTAGCAAGTATTTGAGTGGTATTTTAAATTACTCGCCGCACCGACCATCTATTTATGTAAATAATAATTACTAGTTCTACGTAGTCCAAGTACTATTATACCAAATTATTATCGTATTGTATACCGTATACACATATTAACGTATTTGATTATTATAGAAAGAGTATTGTAATTTGACGATTATATTTAAATTATATAGGAACATTGTGATTACAAATTTTCCACTTCCCGATATTGTAAAATAAACTTATTAAGATAATATTGTTGTCATGGATGTTATTTAAAAGGTAATTTTAAAATTTATACATGGAACTTAATGGAAAATATATTTATTTGTTGTATAAATTATGTTCTTTATTTTTTTCACGCTGCCATAAGTAAATAAATTATAATAAGTAGTTATTAAAAGTCAAAATAAGCAAGAAAAAGACTTAAAAAAACATTCTTTATGAACACCCCATTTCTTATGAACACCCTATTCCCTCTCGTTATGTAAAAAGCTGTCAACCTGAAAAAAAACTGTATCGAGTCATAAAGATCGATATTTTCTCTACGTGGTGCCATTAAATATGGATAGTCATATATTTCAACTCATAATATCTATTTAAAATATTTGTTACAAAAATTAAATAATCTTAACCATAATTTCGCAGAAAAAAACAATTATTACTATGGATTTTTTCGTGAAAATTAGATATTATCTCGAGATTCGTAACCTATGTCACTCCCAGCTCACCACCTAACATATCACAAAAAACTTCACACAAAATCGCTCCCTAAAAAGCCCCTATGTCCCTTATCTACCTTCCCAACTTACTTCAAAAATATTTCAGAAAATTTGTACAACGTGTATTACAATAATATAAGAGATTATATGCAAATCATCATTAATCTTCCCCTTCATGGAACTAACAAGCAAACAAACACAGTTTTATAATATCAGTATTGATTTTCATATTTCGGAGGAAAGTGTAAGTATAAACAAATAAAAATATCAACGTAGCTCGGATCTGCCACTAAAGAAAACTTTCAAGCGGTCTAGCCAATTAAGCCATTCTTATCGAGCATCAAAATTCTTACAGCTTTTCAATCATTTTTGTTGTTAACATGCATATCTATTAATAAGTATGAAACAGTTATAGCGCAGTAGCACAGCGTGTGAATGTAAAGGAGATGGAGAAAGGAGGAGATTTTTTTCTGATTTTTTTTTTCTTTTTTATTGATTCGTGTGCAATAAAGACAAATAAAATCTTATTAATAAATCTGTAGAAAAGTAATTTTTGTACGTTGAAGAAATTGAAAAAAAAATTAGCCAGCGTGTGAAGAGATAAGTAACAGAACCAATTTCCATTTTCATTTTTAATATTTTTGTCTGTTTGTTTGTTTGTATGTGCACGCATCACGTAAAATCTACGAATTCAATGCAGACAATGTTTATATACAAAAATTATACGCAACTTAAGGTATAACTTAGTTTTTGTTTCATCAAAAT
>JAYDZJ010000022.1:6713026-6723917 GCA_034509065.1 Eueides lybia
TGTTAAAAATCGAATATACGCGATTAATCCATTTAAAATGTGTAACAATCGCGGATATCAAAGATATTCTTAAATAAGAATTATATTGAACATTCCATATTCATATAGCTTTATCCTGCACAAAGAAAGACAGTGGTTGTATGAATTATCAAAAAAATATTTTTATTTGTCATAAACAAAGTGTTCATTGTACTCGAACAAGAGACAAATATTTTTAAAACTTGTCAACTAGTTTTGTATTAAATTAAGTAAAAGTTTTTTGTTTGTATCAAACATTAGTGTTGTATTTACAGAGGAATAAACTATTACGACTTCCTGGCACAATCTCTAAATGTAAAGATAACGGTTGTATGTTCGATTCCCAGTCAAAGAAATAAAATATATTAATTTCCTGTCAAATATTTAAACAAAGCGAAACTTTGACTTCCGCGACAAAAATTAGAAATAAAATGAAAAATTAAGTGTCTTCACACTAAATTATCAGCTTTCTATCTCGCAATGAGATAAAGCGTGAAGCAAAAAAAAATATAAATTATAATGAAGAATATAAGGTCATTTTTGACGGGTTATATATAATTTTCTATAATTATCAACACACCATCAAAAACAATTCATTTTAGGTTAAAGACAAGCGATGGTATGATTAGAGTATGATTAATGACAAAAACTGTTTTTGTTTACAAACATATAATTTTGTTTTGGTAACATTATTCAAAGGTCAAATAATAAGAATAGATGTCAATATTTACATTTTGATCGTCACGCAATTCCTGCATTTTGTAGAATACGTTTCTACGTCTATCTATACAAAGTATTACATAAGATACTATTTTTTTAGTATGATGTTTATTATAGAAACTATCTTGTACTGTACTTGTGGTATTGCCTGCATCGCTTAAAGAATAAAATCTAAGAATTAAGTATGACTCGTTTGAACTACCTACTTAGGTAATATGGCTGCAAATATAGTTAATTACATCTAAATTATTTACTTGACGTGATATAGCCTACAAATTTCAAAACAATCCAATAGTATTCAATCATCTTTTAAGATTGTTTATAGAATTATAATTATTTCTACAGCTTATATTAACTTAATATCTGTATAAGTGTATTTGCTATTCTTTAAATGAGTATTGAGGTATTTTTAACAACGTTATTTTGTTGATAAGTTTGTAAGAAAAGAGAGAAGATTGGGGGGGAATTGTTTGGGGTCTTTTTTCAGTTTTATCCTGTATCCCGCACATAACATGGTGGGCAGAGGGAATTCGGTGTTAAGATACTCCGTTTCTTTCACCACTCTCCACTGAATTTAAGGCATTGTATTATTAAGGGCGAAAACCAACGCCACGCTTTGCCTTGTCACGAGAGCAAAGAAAATGAAAATATTAAATTTTCATTTCCTCGTGTGGGGGCCGAACCTACTACAAACCCTACTCATGAACAAAGCATTTTTGGAAAATGAATTGGATTGTCATATAATTGCTTTTGAATGAGTTAAAAAAATGTAAATGTTTCAGACTAACACGGAAAATATACATAAGTACAGGAATAAAATACAAGATTCAATAAAATCTGTGAATAAATATAAGCATTTTTAAATATATTCATAGAAAATCATTATTTGCAAACGTAATCAATATTTTACATTAAAATTGATACACAGTCAACCTTTGCGTAACGGCTAATTGAACAAATTAAATATTAAAAAAAAACAATAAAACAATTAAAATTTTGTAATGGGCGCCGTAAAGAATTCATACTCGTATATCTTCTTCCTCAGTCTCAACGGTCTCATTCTCTTGTCCTCGGGCACGTGGTACTCAGGCAGGTCCCTGCATGTGGGGCTCCAACCAATCTTACTGACTTTGCCGTTCTGATCCACCCGAGTTTCGCATTCGGCCCCTGAGCCAATCAACGCGTACTTGAGTATAGAGAAAATTTATAAAGTTTACCACAAAATATTCAAAAGTACAAATACAGTAACTTCCACAATGATTTTGAATAGAAAGAGAACGAAGCGGACATATATTGTCTAATATATTTTAACTATCATTAAATACTATAGACTACTTTGTGGAAAAATTCTATAATAAAAAAGAGAATTTAAGAGTTCGGAAATGATTGCTGTATTGATAGTGAACGCCATCAAGAATCAAACAAGTGATAGAATTCATTTTAATTTGTATATAAAAGTGCTTAAATTAAATCTTAAATCAGATAATAATTGCTATGCTATTTAAAATATTTATGAAGATCAAAATATCTATTGAAGATGAGGCTCTTTTTAATTATACGCAAAAGCTTAAGATTATATTCACATTTAATACAAATACAATAATCGAAACTAGTATATAAGAATAAAAATCGTAATTAGAATGAGGCATATTAAAATACACACAGTTATTTATAGATATAAAATAGAAGAAATGAATTAAAGTGAAGTGATACAAATGTTGATAATACGTAAAAATATAAAGAAGCTTAAGCGATATTTGAGAAAAAAATATATACAAAAATTCAAATATTGTGATATTTTTTAATAATAACTTTTGTTAATATATGTAATAATGTAGTGGTTATAAAAAATATGAGAGAAATATTGAAGTTAGTAAAGTTAATTAGTGAAGTGTGTAATATTTTATATAGTATATGAAGTTAAATATAGAAAAGACAGCTTATTAATATAGGTTAATAGGTAAAATAGCTAAAAGAAATAGAGTTTAATAACATTTTGCCGCAGTATTGATTTCAAGTGAAGTTAAATTCAAAATTTTTACGCTTTGCATAGAAATATACTTAACAAATACAACAAACAATGACTTTTGTTACAGTGATTATAAAAAAATCGGACCTAGTGGTAAGACACTCCGTTACGTTCCTCACTTAACGCAGAATTTGAGGAGTTTCCCAAAATGAATAATATTAAATATAAACGATGAATCTGGTTAGATAGTTAAATTTACATACTAAAATCCAAATTATATGAAGTTATCTTTTTTTCGCAATCTGTAAATATAAAAAAAACAGTCGATAACTGAGTGCTTGAACTATTTAACATCTCTTAACCTAGAGTCAAAAACACAAAAATACAATTCATTTTTGTTCTACTTTTCTTCGCCGCAAATATCTGCTTCATGTGCTTCATGTCATTTAATATGAAAAAACTTTTAGTGTACATTGCCTAAAACGTGGTGTGGCCTCGAAAGATAGTGTAAAAATATATTGTGAATACAAAAATTTTTATGTAACAGCTATTTTGTTAGAAAGTTCCTTCCCTTAAGTAATATTATACCATTTTATAAATTATTATTAACAATAATAAAACCGTCACATTGAGTGTTAGCTAAATATTTACGATTGTTATGATACGAAGCAAACGCAGAGCATCGTAAATAATTAATGTAAGATCAAATATATGAATGTTGATATAAGAAAGGTGTTTTATAATAAACTTTATATAAATCATTTACGCGACGAATACTTAAATTGAATCTTATATGTACATTGACTTAGCAAAAAAAAAAATCATCTTCAATAGTATAAAACTAAATAATAAATTATATTTATTCAATGACCAAAAACAATTATATCAATCCTATAACCACATAATATCGTGTAACTAAAATAAAACAAACTTACATTTGTAAAAAATTATAAATATAAAGCCAAAAAGTTTTACTGATAAGTGAATTTCTACATCGCGCTATGATTAAATTAATTCACGTTAAATTAAGCTTTGAGCTGCCGAGCGTAGCTTATTGACCTGCACCGCACAATCCATGCGGTTTCAATCAGGCTGCAATCTGGTGTACCAGATATTGCATCTTGAAAAATACTATTCATTGAAATAGCTATTGTGAAAAGATTTATTGTAATCTAATATAGAATATATTTTGTTTCGATATCGATGGCGGCGGTGGTTGGCAGCGATAGCTAAACGAACTTCAAAACTGGTCCGGAAAAACCTAGGCAGGCAGTTTTGAAGTTCGTAAATTAGAAGCTGTTGAGCCTGATCGCCGTCTTGTCAGTAACAGCAGTCTAGAAGTACTAATTCTGAAACAAAATTTACTTGATAATTTAGTTCGTTAGTATAAGATATTAGAAATTTGTTTTGGTAGCAGGTTATTTTTATTATTCTTACGATACGTTAGAGACTTGTAATACATTTTTCAAAATAAATATCATGATCATGTGTTTAGATAGACACTAATATAAAATGGACTCCTAAATCCAAACTGCGACAACTAAGCAAATAGTTCACCGCATAAGACTATTTAACTTTTCATATATTCCCGAACGCATTAATATTATAAAGTGGTTAAAATATATGGGTTTTACTGATAAGTGAATTTCTACATCGCGCTATGATTAAATTAATTCACGTTAAGTTAAGCTTTGAGCTGCCGAGCGTAGTCTATTGACCTGCACCGCACAAGCCATGCGATTTCAATCAGGCTGCAATCTGGTGTACCAGATATTGCATCTTGAAAAATACTATTCATTGAAATAGTTATTTTGAAAAGATTTATTGTAATCTAATATAGAATATATTTTGTTTTGATATCAAAATATTAATTGAATCTGACCTTATTTAATAACACGCGATTTAGTTTACTGAAACTTAATTATTTAATATATTTCAGCAGCTTAACAATTATAAAAGATAGGTCGTAAATATTTATTTACTATTAATGATACATACATAATTGCGTAAGGTATAATGTTACACTATTTTTTATTATCCAATTTGACCGTAAAATATTATATATTAAAATAAAACCGAATTCTAAGAACAATCTGTTTCTTATTACTAACCGAATTTCTGATATGAAAATGCTGATGTATATGAGAACGTTCTTAGAATTTTCATTTACACAATAATTGAAAAAATAAAGTAAACATCTGATATGTCAATCAAGCTTTGAACGCTATTTGTTTATATAATGGTTATTTTGCCCTTTTTCATTTTTAACTTCATGAGTCCATATAAGTAAGGCCATTTGGTGTAGTTTAGTTAAAACTGCCCACATCTGTTACGATTTTTTTTATACTTATATAAACATTTTATATTATAATAAAGAAAATACTTACATTGAGCCCTGTGTTAGCGGAGGGACACAAGCGTAAATGTGACAGGTTGTGAGTTTGATTCCCACTCGAGGTAATGTAATATTGAATAATTTAATTCAGGTAAGAAATCTGAAGCAACACGTGTTGAATTCCGCCAATCAACACGCAATGCTTCAAATTGGGCGGAAGAGTGATAGTGTCTATATGGAAACGGAATGTCTTAACACTAAGTTCCCAAATTCACTCCTACTACATGCGGGATACAAAGTGAAACTAATAAAACTATTTACAGATATCCTGAAATATGTATTTGACTTATGAATCAAGTATTCTAACCTTTATTAAATTGAAACCTTTTTCTTGTATAAGAGATTACAAGTTTTTTTTAGTATTTTGTAATAACTAATTATTAAAAAAAAAATCAATTGCGTTTTTTATCTTCACACTAAATCTCGCACAAGACAAGGTAGGCAGAAGGAAAAAACAGGGGAACCTAATATTACATTTCGTTCCGTTCCTCACTTTTCACCGAATTTAACGCATCCGATGTTGAGTGGCGGGAATCAACGCCGAAACGATAAAATGATGTAGGTATGAGCTTTCTTTTCGTTATACATATACAATACTTACTCTTTTCTAGAAGGCAATTGAAGTATATTAATATTGGCCTACATTGTTAAGAGAATATTTAGTACTATAGAAAAGTAACTACAAAGTTATTATAATAAATTATAATATTTACTAAAAATTATATTTCATAAAAAAATGCTCTTTGCCTGAATCAACATAAACTTTATGTAAACCAATCAGTTTGAGTACTTTGCCTGTTTCTTCTATAAAAAATACTAATCTCAATTAGTTTAGTTAAATAAAAAAAATATAAATGCTATAGTGCTGTATCAAATCTATGCTTACTGCGAACCTGGGAACCTAGAGTTCCATTAGGGTAGTCACCCTAATGAAACGCAGTTGCGTACACTTATCGCCTATCTAGATCTGGAGGTATGTTAAATTTCGGAACTCAACGCCGCACTTTGCCTCGTTATCAGAGCGAAAGATTAAATATATTAATTATATTAGGGAATAGATCTTTTAACCTGTCCTTGTGTCTCTGCACTACTTCTGGCCTCGTGACTTTTGACAATTCTTTTAAGTTAAAAACGAATTTAACATGCTATTTTACAAGTATAGATAGAAGGTATGGACATGAGTATACAAAACGAAACAATTACTCTTATAGATTATAAACTAAATGATAATAATTTTTAGGAACATTTAAATATTAGTTAAAATAAATACAGTACAAATTAGGAACAAGTAACAAGTTATCGTAGAAAGCCTTTTACTTCACTTTAATTGTACCAAAGTAGTTAATGTAATGGAGATTTAAGCGCCTGTTTCAGTTGCAAAGGTAGCGCCGAATTTTGTTTTAGTGACAGTTTTGCTGCTTTATTTAGTTAACACTTTTGAACTTTTGGTTTCACTCGTTTTCGACTTCAGTGGAAATGAAATTAGCCTAATTGAATAGACCTAACTTAAATATAAAATATATCGTCTTATTTCAACATTTCATTGATTTCTTTAGTAAATATCACTATTTTATAGCATTATTACTTAGATATAAACTAGCTTTAACTATATATATGATCGTCTGTCATCAGTCTTTTTAAGTTCTTGTTTTTAATAGATTTTACAATCAAAGCGTATTTATTTTCTCTTACGAAAAACTTGTACGTCAAGCAAGTCATTTATTCGTTTCGAATTCGAGCTATGGATTCTATTATCCAATTTATAAATATCTTTTTTATTTATATTATTTCAGCTTTACGCTGTATCCATGCGTCCATCACATGGCAGGATATGCAAAGAGAACTTGGGAGCTCCGTTCAGTTCCCCACTTATCGAGGAATTTAAGCTCCTGCTACATTACCGTAAACAAGAATAACTTAAAAATACAAAAACTTACCAATAGTTCATTGAATGGATAATCAAATTGATACCCCTGTTGAGGTAAGAATCGTATGCTCTAATGAATATTACGATTTAGATACAGAAATTATAATTTTAGTCAATATGTTAATTGAAATTAGCTATTATAATAGAAAAATATTTACATAAATTTTTTTTAAAAAATACCTTTTACAGATGTCAATAAATAATTTGAATGCCAAAGAAACAGAGATAGAGATATTTAGAAATATTTTGTTGCATTGTTTCATCCAAGTTCATCAGAAGAGACGTTACACACTTAAAATAATCCGTTCCCAACTTTCCTTTCCAATCTTTTGGGACATTGCGTGTTGCGTCGGAACTCAACGCCGCGCTTTGTCAGTTGAAGTAAGGAAATGAAATGAATTTAAAGTGCGCGTTTAACAGACCTAGTACCCTGTTTTTATTAATATTATGTTATGTTAGGTCAGTACAGTAACTTTTTTTTTCTTATCAATTAAAGTTATTATTTATTAACATCCGGTTATGGTTAATTCTTGCGAGCATTTACAAAATAGTTACTTATATAACTGAATATGTAACCAGTGTACATATTAACAATAAAATATAACAACAAAATAGCAAAAACAACTTAAATGAAACAAATGGCTTACTTTTTACTACTGGATATACCGGCGTTTAAAGGTTTCGGCGAGCTGTTAAATGTTTGTGATGAGGAAAATCATCTCTTCATGCATCCTTCTATCGTGTACTTTTTTTACCGCAAAACCTCCTTCGTGTGTTTTACATTCAACGTGAAATTGGCGGAGTGATTCTGTTCTTAACTGGCACACTCGGAACGCCATAACTAAAGAACTAAACTGAACTAAAGAAATCAATGTTGCCACTTAAAAATAAAATTTCTAACCAGATTCTTTCCTATACCACTGACAGAATGCAAGTTGCTCTTTCAAAACCTGGCTCCTACACACCACTTCTTCTCTACATATTTTATTTCTTCTAGTAGTTTTCAAACCACAACTTGTTATGTTTACAAAGCCACGCTAGATAGCCTATGTAGTCCATACTAATTTAATTATATGTTTATAGTACCTACATAATTAAACCACAGTAAAGTAATACTGAAGATATATTTTACTCAGTATAGTTGACACGGCGACGGCGGAGTGTGGAAAGCAGATGTACGATAAATCTACGGTACAAATATACATAGCGGCACATTTCCGTGCAGTCAAATTTCCCACCTGGCTTGCGTTGACGTCTGATTACTTTGCTATATATACTCTGTATTTTATTTAGATAGATACTATATTTGTTTTAGATATACTATCTTTACTTTGTGAATTGAACTATATTGTTTTGTGTTAAAACTGACGGCAATTTAAAAGATTGTTATCGAAGGGTGGTAGGGTGCCATTTGCTTGTGATCTCAATGATTTCAGTTTCGATTTCAGAGGAGAGGTCTATCATGGCGCAAGTATGTGAACCCACCAACTGGTATTAACAATCACATGCTTGTGCCGTTGCGCATCGCACGGCTAGTTGAGGCCACCATATCAGACGTCAACCAAAATGTGGAAAAACTTGTACTGGAGGACGCCCGTTTGAACAAAAAATAGCTATCTGCATTAGTTGGAGTATCAGACACCACCATTCTGCGGATCCTGCATGACCATCTGGTTGTGACAAAAGTCAGTGCAAGGGTACCAAGACGCTCAATTTCAATTGTTCCCCAATTTAAAAAAAAACTTAAGGGGAAGATATTTCCGAAGACAATGAGATGAAGGAGGCAATTTTGGCCCATTTCCTGTAAATAGAAGAAAGAACATCCAAAGAATTGCTAATATAAAATATTGCTAGCTATAAAAAATATTAAGTTGATCCAAAAAAAAACTTTTATATATCACTTTTATATTATTCTCAGTTCTAAAAGTTATCAATCAAAATTCCCATGGCTCTATATTATTTACTGTTAAAGAATTGTTATCGACGTCTCGCAGTGTTCCCCCGTGAATCCATAGTCAATGCTCAGAGTCAGCTTAAAAGATATAGGATTTTAAATCCTATACAAATCTTTAAATATTAATTTATCAGAAAAAAGAAGACATTTTTCTTTGTGACACGATGATGTAGAAAAAAATCCTTACTTTTTTTCTTGTGTACTACACAAGTCTCAACATCAACACATGCTAGTTTATAAGTAATAGGATAAATTTTCTGTGTTTTCTAAGATTACAAAACGGAAAAGTAGATGTGTAAAAAGGAGAATCACTGATTCTATACACTATTTGACAAGTCACATTTATATCGAAATTTTATCTAATCCCCTCTCGCGACTTAATTTATTTACACATTCGAAAGTGCAACGCATTAATTTAGCAATTCAAACTTGATTAATCTTTGCGAAGCTTGAGTAAATATTAAAAATGAAAGCTCAATGAAACTTTATAGTTAACTTTATATTTATGAAACGGGCGTGTATATTATGATTGAAATATTGCAGATTCAGATTTAATAATTGGTAATGTAAAGTGGCTGCTTTATGAAAATATTTATAACTAATTTTCATTTTTCTAGGAAAATAATTTTGAATGGGACCTATCGTAGCGCAGGGGTACAAGCATCATACTGTAAACGCGACAGGCTGTAGGTTTCATTCCAAATTCAATAAATAATCCAATATATTTCATATTTTTAATTCATCGCTCTGGTGCCGAGGTATTGAATGTAGATTCTAAAGCTAAGAAGACTGAAAGATACTAATATAAGTATTCATTTATAATTATATTGAAACATTTTCCTACTACATTAATAGATAAAATAAATTATTTTTAAGGCCTATTGCAACGAAAGCCACCAGTCAGAGGTAATCTGAATAAATCAGGACACTTTGATTATTATTCAGATGACGAGATCAATAAACTGTAAACGTGACTTTCTTCATATAAGCGTATAATCTGCCGCTGTCTGTTAAAATCCCCAACTAGTATAATAAAAGATAAGTAGATCGAGATAGAGTCAATTGAATATTTTTAGTAAATCATATTATATATCTATGTCCTGGAACAAATATATTAATGACGAAGAGGCTTACCAGGTTAGACTAGAAAATATTGAACAGAGGATTTTTTTTCATTTCTACGCCGTATTCCGAACCTGACAGGGCAGGCAAAGGGAAATAAGGAACTAGGTAAGGCACTTCATCCCCACTTTCCAAATCTGAGGTATTACGAGTTGATTGGCTGAGCTCATCGCTGCGTTTTGCCTTGATACCAAAGCGAAGAAATAATAAGAATAAATATTTTATTTCCTCTAGTAAGCGATGGAACTCATAACCTGTCGTGTTTACAGTTACACTTGTACTTATGCACTATGATAGGCCTATGAGCTAACTACGAGATATAATAATTCAAGAAAACAAATTATCTATTTCATACATAAAAAATATAATAGCCACTAACTAAATCGATTGCCATATCATCCGTTCTTTCGTAGGTAGGCTTTAGAAAACATATTAAATCCAATGCTAACTCGAGCAAAATGGCTAACAGAAATTCTCAGTTCTTTGAGAGAAATCACTAAGTATGAATCCAAATCCTTGATAAGGTCTAACAGATAGATTTAACGTCGATTCATGTTTACTTGAATTTGTATCGCGAATGGCTTTTCTTTTCTCTTTTAGAAAGCGATCATTTTATAATGGTATTTTTTATGCTTCACGCTGTATTCCGCACATAGGACATAGCAGGGGTGACAAAAGGAACATGAGAACTTAGTATTAAGATATTCATGCAATATGTTTCTTCACTTTCAACTCCATTTAGTAAATCAAGTTCAAGACAAATTGAAATCTGTTGAATAACAATTA
>JAYDZJ010000022.1:7871117-7881778 GCA_034509065.1 Eueides lybia
GAGTTTGCCGGCAACATGGCAAATCCGAATCCCTTAGAAGGCGGTATGTTCATTTTAGATTATTTACTGTAACAACGGTGTCCTATATTCTGGTGGATAGAAATATTTTGAATATTGATCCTACATATTATTAAAAATAAGTATAACATTCTATAAGATATTCTTTCATAACAAAACAATAACATTACAGTACGGGTAATGAATCGTGGCCTCTTTGAAATTGGTTTTCTAGACTTTTTCGCATTACTCGCTTGGGAAAATATTATCAAGAGTAAAGAACATCCTGAAATCAAAACTGGGCAGCCTTTATGCCGATCACGACTGATTAACCATTCTAGCTAGCTATATTACAGTTGTAAAAATACACCACAGTAAGCCAATTATTTGTTAATTTAGTTATATTCTCACTCTCAGCTTCACGCTGCATCCCGTACATGGCAGGGTAGGCAGAGGGAACTTCGAAACCTAGTGTTAAGACACTCCATTTCACTTCCGTTTCCCACTTTCCGCCGAATTTCAGGCATTGCGTGTTGAATGGTGGATCTCAACCGCGCTTTCGCCTTGTAACCAAAGCGAAGAAATGAAATATTAAATATTTAAATTAAAAATATTAAATATTTCATTTTTTTGAGTGGGGATCCAAATCCTATCGATTACAGTCACACGTTTGTGCCACTGTGCCACGACAGGCCTCAATAAATTATTAGTCACTACATTTCCAATAAAGTGGTAAGTACTAGCGAGAATGCTACAGTGAGAATGAAGTGCACATGTGGCTTGGGAACGTCGAGCGAATGAGCGATGAAAGAATAATAAACAAGATTATAAAGGAAAAGAAAGTGGTACGGAGATATAGGGGAACCTCGATTATTAATCGAAGACACAGTATCCACAATACTGGACGAAGGTAACGTACAAGCAAAGTTGGCATTTATAAATAGGATTATAACAGTGGACTCATCCACGAAAGAAGTATGCTCTGGCTACCCCGCTAGGAAAACACGGTGAAGCTATAAAAATAAGACTTTATTTTAATATAAAAACTAGAAACTCAGGTAACACAGTTCAGTACAAGTGATATTTTATAAATAATATTTGTTCTATTAAAGAGGGATAAGTATTATCTCTCCTAAATAGACTTCTAAAATATATTAATTTTCTCGCAATAGGACTTTAGAAAGCTTTAAAGCTTATTCAACTTATGGGCTCCCGTGGCGTAACATTGACTCTAAACTGTTCGTTGTGTGAATGCTACCATTTAATACGCAATACGCAAAAACGATCTTCCTAACATAGTTTGCCTACCACACTATATGCGGGATACAGCGTGAAGCAAATAAAAACAATAAATTGGGCATCACACAGACAGATTTAAGTCTTTATCTTAAACTTTCATGAGTTATGTTATTATTAGTCCCGATACTAATAAATATCTCCATTGGCATGCTATAGGCACTATACTATGATTTGAATACTAATTTCACCAACGTTTGTTACAGTCGAGGCTTGTCGTGGCGCAGGGGTATAACTATGTGATTGTGAATGAGAGATTTTGGTTTGATCCCCACTCGAAGAAGTAAAATATTTAATATTTTGAAATGAAATATTTAGAATTTTCATTTCTTCGCTATAAAGTTATAAGAAGGAGAGTTTACTACCAAAACAGCACCACCGTGTTATGAGTAACTAGAGTGTATGATTACGTTCTGTAGATTGTATTTAAATACGCATATTTGTTAATAAGCTAAGTTTCTGCACAATAGTTCTGGCCGAACTCTACTGGCTCTACCAAGCTACCAAGATTGCGCTAGAGTCCTCGGAGCCGTCGAGCTATGCTAAGCGGCTTCCATTTAACATTTGATTTGCTGGGAAATCAAAATTCGCCCCATTATTCAATAGCATTTTTCATAAAAGAAAAAGTAAAAGGATAACAAAAGAGGACAAAATGGGTTTTTTATTATTATTATTTATTATTATTTAACAATTGGTACAAAAATACAATTAACATAACATCTAAGAAACCGAAAAGGTTTGTGACGATGTTACAATAGTTCTTAACATTACATTACAATTTTAACAAAATTTATTGAATAATATTAACTAAATACTTTTTTAAAATCATTTTCATATTTTCTTTTTTAGTTTTATTACTTATATTTAGAGAAAGATATAAAAAACTAATATAAAAAACTTATATATAAAAAAACTTACCTAATTTGTACCAAATGTCTAACTTACATTACAACTTTAACAAAATTTATTGAATAATATTAACTAAATACTTTTTTAAAATCATTTTCATATTTTTTTTTTATTTTTATTACTTATTACTTATATTTAGAGGAAGATATAAAAAACTAATATAAAAAACTTATATATAAAAAAACTTACCTAATTTGTACCAAATGTCTAACTTACATTACAATTTTAACAAAATTTATTGAATAATATTAACTAAATACTTTTTCAAAAACCATTTTCATATTTTCTTTTTTAGTTTTATTACTTATACATAGAGGAAGATATAAAAAAACTAATATAAAAGACTTATATATAAAAAAACTTACCTAATTTGTACCAAATGCCTATTATCCCTCCCAAGTCTGGGCTCTAATGCCCTCCAGGTACTTGGAGGGGCTACCGCGTTCCCCCTCCAGAGGTAAGCGAGGGCATTTATTACTAAAGAAGAGGGAATTCCGTTATTTCTGTCCGTACAACGATTTAATATGGACGATATCGTTGATACGAGCTCTAGGCCGTTTGTTGATGGCCTGTAATTTGAAAAAATAGGTTAAATTTTAATAAATAAGTAAAAATAATTAAGGAAATATTATTAAATTTAAAAATGTTTAAAAAAATTATACGTTTTTAAATTTAGTATTTTTCTTTCCTAAGTGTGGAATAACACTTTAAAAAATAGTAAAAATATTTAATGAAATATTGTTTTTTTACTCAGCTACTCTAGCAGAGTGATAAAAGGAATTTGGGAACCCAGTGTTAAGGCTATCCGATCCGTTCCCTACTTTAATATATTATGATTATTTAATATATTTTCATTTATTCACTCCGGTAAGCGAGACAAAGGTAAGAGTTCCGTCACTCAACACACAATACCTTAAATTCAGCGGAAAGTAGACACGGAAGTGTTCTATAGGGAACGGAGTGTTTAAGCACTAGATTCCGAAGTTCTCTCTGCCTATCATGTCATGTGTGGGATACAGCGTGAACATGAAAAAAAAGATATTTTTAATAGCTGTCGAGTCCTATCGTAGTCCAGAGAGCCAAGCGTAAACGCAATAGATATAATGCATTGGATGAATATGACGGAAGTGTCTTAACACTAGGTTCCCAAGTTCCCTCTGCCGTATGCAAAATAAAAAAACTCACCTAATTTCACAAATTCGTTTAACAGCAACCGCTTTAGCCACATCAACCTCCCATCTCAGTTCATCCGGTCTTATTGAATTATCTACTAATAATTCTTGTAGGTATGGGAAACAACGGACCTGTAAAATAAATAAATTAATAAAGCACATGACAGGGTAGGCAGAGGGAACTTGGGAACCTAGTGTTAAGACACTCCGTTCCACTTCCGTTCCTCACTTTCCGTCAAATTTGAGGCATTGCGTGTTGAGTGGCGGAACTCAACGCTGCGCTTTTGCCTTATTACCAGAGCGAAGAAATGAACTTTCATTTTTTCATTTCCTCGAGTGGGGATCGAACCCAAAACCTGTCGGTCACAGTCACACGCTTGTGCCGCTGCGCCACGACAGTTGTATACATTAAACTATACTTATATTAAATCTGTAAGTGATCTCTGTCTGTACATGGAAGATATATTAAATAATATCTTATAGGGGACGTTTATTTATGTAAAAGGACATAAAATAGTGATTTTTAAATTGTTTCGTCTGTACATTTGTACGCGCTAATCTCAGAAACGGCTAACCAGATTTAAATGCAGTTTTAACTTTTTTTTTTTTTTTATGGAAAAAGCTAGACAAACTCGCGTGCGGGTCACCTGATGGTGAGTGATCACCGTCGCCCACGGCCCCGTGTTACACCAGGGGAGCTACAGGTGCGTTGCCGGCCTTTAAACCACTATTATATTTTGGCAACCTGCCTACAATATTTAGTGTTTGTTTTATTTTATTTGGTAAATAAATAATATATAATTACGTTACGTCAATTTAAAATATTTAACGACAAAATTGATATATTTTTTATTTATTTAGGCGAGCTTAGGAAAAAAAGTTTCCTAAGTGTGGAATAAAACTATAAAAATAGTAAAAATATTTAATAAATATCATTCTCTCTTGCCAAACGGTAATTCTAACGAATTTCTTTGGTTAGCGGAAATTTGTAAAAATCGTCCCTACAGAGATGCTAACAATATAAATAACGTTGTAAGAAGCATATAAGAATTTCAACGCAGCTTGGTGAGCACGAATGGCTTAGTTAGTCAGAGCGCTTTGACGGTTAACAAGAGGCGCGGGTTCAAATCCTGCTTCGTTCAAATTTTTATACGTTTTTAAAATTTAGTATTTTTCTTTCCTAAGTGTGGAATAACACTATAAAAATAATAAAAACTGTTTAATTAAACATTTTTTTAAATGACTTACTATTAATAAACAATATGAACTATATTATTTCCTATTCCTATGAAATATATAATTCCTGGAATTTTCCACCGAATTCAATTTCAATGAGTGTTGAATGACGGAACTTTACATCACACTTTGCCTTGTTACCAGAGTGAAGAAATGAAAATATTTAATTTCCTCAAGTGGGAATCGAACCCACAATCTGTTGCGTCTACAGTCGCACACTTTTACCACTGCGTTAAGATAGGCCTCAAAAATACCTTTTTTTTATTTAAAATACAGATTAAATAAAAAAATAATAAAATAAAATTAGAAAACTAAATTTACCTGTGTTTCAGCCAAGCTCGTATATAACATAATCAATAAAGATGTCGGCACACCTTTGTTTGATTTCAATTTATTTAATATTGATACTAACGCTGGTACGTTTTCCTGAAAATAAAATTGCAAATATTTATAAAAAAAAAACAAATAAAATTAAAAATACAATTGCATAATTAAAAAAAATACGCCAAAGACTTACGAAAATGTTATCTAAATAATTCTAGTTATTTATTTGCAATACATTTATTATATATTAATTTAATTATTATTTGTTTGTCATTATATTATAGTAAGTTTATTCACTTGAATTTCATTTAAATATTAACAATAATTCTAAAAAAAATATATATGTATATAAATAAAAAAAATACGTCAAATTGTAAACAAACACAAACCTTAGTAGTAGCCATTAATGGCAACCCTTTCAAACACTCCAATTTAACATTAGGATTTTTATCATTCGCCAATTTATACATGAGAACTGGCAACACTGACACAGACACCTCCTTTTTCACCCTCACCAAATCGATTAAAACTCGAATCGATTTCAAACTAACATCATCCTCCAACATGGCAACACCAATGAAAAAAACAAATAAATCCAATTTCAACTCATCATTACTTTCAACCAGATTTCCAAACCAATTTTCCAATTCATTGGTATTTTCCCGCATTTTTTCCCAATTTTCCAATAATTTGAAATATATATATAAATCTTTATCGATATATAATAAAGATTGAAACACCGTATTCGATTTTAAATTCGCCATGTATAATCCTGTATCGATTTTTTTATTATTTTGATAATTTTCTAGAATTTTCGACGCAACTTTTAGTGCTTTGTTCGTTAAGTACGAGGGTATATGTAACCATTGGAGAGATAAACCAACGAAACAGTTTAAACATATTATGGAATATTCATATTTACTTATTATGTTGAGGCCTGAAACATTATATAAAAAAAATAACTAATAATATACTAAATTTAAAAACGTATAAAAATTTGAACAAAGCAGGATTGAACCCGCGCCCGTTGGATACCGTCCAAGCGTTCTGACCAACTAAACCATTCGTTCTCACCAAGCTCAAGCCGAAATTCTTATACGATGGACGGTTTCTAAGAGGCGCAGGTTCAAATCCTGCTTCGTTCATATTTTAATACGTGTTTAAATTTAGTATCTTTCTTTTCTAAGTGTGGAATAACACTTTAAGAATAGTAAAAATATACATATATAAATAATACTTTTGTTTCAGCTTCACGCTGTATCACGCATTTGGTACCTAGTGTTAAGACACTCCGTTCCGCTAGCTTGGTGTCACTACTAAATAATACTTAACTAAATTCTATATATAATTAATCATTCTACCCATATCCATACCTAAAACTGCAAATCAACTTTTACATATGTTTTTTTTTAGTAGAGAGAATTTCGGAACCTAGTGTTAAGACACTCCTTTCTCATTTAGATAATATCATTTCCCATTTGCCACCGAATTTAAGGCATCAAGTGTTGAATGGCGGAATCAACATCACGCTTATCCTTGTTACTAGAGGCAAAGAAATACCAAATATTTCATTTCCTCGAGTCCACAATCGAACCCACAACCTGTCGTTTACAGTCACTCTATTGTGCCACTGCGCCTCGACAGACCTTTTTTTAATTGCCTGTCGTGGCACATTTTTTTTTAGCTTCACGCTGTATCCCGCATATGGTAGAGTAGACAGAGGGAACTTCAGATCTTAGTGTTTAAACACTCCGTTTCGTTCCCCACTCTCCGCCGACTACTGTGTGTTGAGTGGCGGAACTCAACGTCGCGTTTTGGACGAAGAAATGTAAACATTAAATATTTAAATTGAAAATATTAAATATTTCATTTACTCAAGTCGGGATCGAGCCCAAAACCTGTCGTTTTTGTCGCACGCTGGTACCGCTGCAGCACAAGAGGCCGTTCATTAAAAATTAAATTTTACATTCAAAAAACAATATTAACAAGAAAAAGAAACAACTTACACAAATTAAACAATTCATGTAAATACAAAGCGGAGGTATTCACCAAGTTTTTGGCTAACAAGGTGACCGTCAAACCCGCTACCACCTTCAGCTCGGGCGCGTCCAGGGCGAAGCATCTCTCTATTAAATTGTAACAACCTCGAGGGTCTCGACTGGAATATGTATATAATTCAAAAAATCAAATACTTTTATACAAAATAAGAAGTTACAAGCTTTATTTTTTGTACGTCAAACAATTTATCACCAGTTCAATAAAGTTATTGCCTCAGACCTGAGAAGAACCGGCGAAAATAACTCAGCGGGACATATCTTTTTTATCACAACTTTATATCATTTAATTATAATTGAAAATGATACATTTGAAATAGCCTGGAGCGAGTATTTTATTCCCAAGGCGTGTTATCATTTATAAAATCGTTAATTTGATAAGAACCTTTAACACACAAACGTCTTTTCACAACTTTTTTAAATTGTGAAATAGAAAATTCTCGGACGTTTTCTGGGATCCTATTGTAAAAACGTACGTACTGTCCCATAAAAGAATTACGCACTCGGCACAATCGAGATTAAACTTATTTCTAGTTAGTCAATATTATGTATATCACCGATTATGCTGAAGTCATTATTTTTCATAACATTATACTGTCATTTTTTTTGCCGATGGTATTTTCTTTAATATTGTATGTGTTTTATAGATTTAGTTTTAGAATAGACGATCTATATTCATAACTGGAAACCCGCCCGCGGCTTTGCTCACTTGAATTACACTATTTTATTGATAATCGCAATTACTTTCTTGTTCTAATAACGTTATCACTTTTAAAATACTATCTATACATAGCTAAAATTACAACTGAATTAATAAAAAAAATCTAAAAATTTTATCGAACTAAATATTTAAAATGGACGTAACTTCTTTATTTATCAACCGATTTAAATAAATCAAACACTAAATGTTATACGTAATCAGGAAATAATTGAAAATTTTAAAGGAAATCTAGAAATCAATCCAATCTGCTGAGCTGTTTCTGAGATTACAACAAGCGCGTACAAACACACAGACAAACAGACAAAAAATATAAAAATCACTATTTAATATAACTTCCATATACAGACAGTAATCAGTTACAAATATATTATAAAACTACAGGCCGCCCGCGACTATGTCCGCGTGGAAACCCTATCATAAGGTAACAATATTATCAACGTAAGAAATCCTGCGGGAACTGCGGGATAAAAAGTAGCCTATGTGTTATTCTGGGCCTTCAACTACATACATACGAAATTTCATCGTAATCGGTTCATTAGCATTTGCGTGAAAAAGTAACAAACATCCATACATACATCCAAACTTTCGCATTTATAATATTAGTAGGAAGTAGGATAAATCTGTCTGTATACATTATTTTTAATAATAAATACAATACTCACTCATGATTCACCAGTTCCCCACAGATCCTGGCCAGCATTGGCACGAAGGCGACTACATGTTCGATTCTCTGCTGATGTATGGCTGTATCGCATACAGCGGAATATGCTATATACGCTTGCTCGATTTGTCTTGAATTATTTATCTGTAAGGAATTAATAAATTTAAATCTCTATCCGTCCAGAACCATCACAGTATATTAAAAAATGGTCACTACAACTAACAAATTGGTGACGCCACATTAGCAACATAGACCATTTTAAAAACAGCGACTTCGTCAGCAAGGAAACTCTGTCATAATGTAACAATATTATCAACGTAAGAAATCCTGCGGGAATTTCGGGATAAAAAGTAGCCTATATGTTATTCTGGGCCTTCAACTACATACATATCAAATTTCAATGAAATCGGTTTAGTAGTATTTGCGTGAAAGAGTAACAAACATCCATACATACATACAAACATTCGCATTTAAAATATTATTAGGATTTAGTATATATCGTGACCTGTGTAGTTAATATGTAGTTAATACTTTACAACTTTTGTCTCATATAAGGTTGTTTTCCTTATATCTAGCCTCCATAAATCCGCCAGCGACAAGTTTCACTCTGTACTATACTGTATTAGTGTTACATTCAGATCATTCTCTGATAGCACAATAATATTGTGATTATGACAGGTTGTGGGTTCGATCCCTATTTGAGGGAATATGTTTTTTTTAATTTCCTCGTTCTGGTATAATAGCAAAGTACAGCGTTTAATTACGCCATTCAACATGCAATGTCTTAAATTTTGTGGAAAATACCGGAAAACAACCTTCCAAACTGTCTGGTTTTATGTATCTAATGATACCGTGTAGGTGTTTACAAATGTCTTGTATAAAAGATTTTTTTTTAGGTTCACACTGTATCTCGCACAAGGCAGGCAGAGGGAACTTTGGAACCTAGTATTAAGACACTACGTTCCACTTCAGTTCCCCACTTTTCGCAGAATTTAAGGCATTGCGTGTTGCCTTTTGCCTTGCCGCGTTTTGCCTTGTTACACGAGCGAAGAAATGAAATATTAAATATTTAAATTGAAAATATTAAGTATTTCATTTCCTCGAGTGGGGATCGAGCTCACAACCTGTCGGTTATAATCACACGCTCGTGCCGCTGCGCCACGACAGGCTCCAAATAAAAGATTTTAATTTAGATTTCTTAATTTGTAGCTAAAAAACTATATTAATTAAATTATAAATATATATTAATTTAATTTAACTTCCCACTGTAACCCGAAATACCAGTAACCTGGGAACCTTCCTTAAGCAAAAGCATAATAGCTTTTTCAACTTTCCTCGGAAATGAGTCATTATATATTTAGAAGCGGAACTCAACGCCATTTAAAAAATCATATCCATACCTGTTGACAACTAATACAAGCCAACAGCAAATTAGTCTGCGCATCACTCTGCGGTAAACTCAGTAACAGCTGCCAGGGTTTAACTCCGTGGCTTTGCGGACTACAAGTTAACCAGAGGAACACTGGACGTAATAGTTCTAGGCTATTTGAAGCTACCCTGGAGAGAAAAATGGAAATTTTCTTATATAAAGTGTATAGTGTAGAATACGCGGATTCAGTTTAGCTGATCGCATACCTAATGAGGAGATTCACAGAATGGTAGGTACTAGCGTGGATGTCAGAATCTCACAGTGAAAATGAAGAAGATCTATGAAGGAAAAGTGACTGCTAAGAGAGGGAAAGAGAGACCTCGGCAGACCTTCGGAAACAGTATCTACGATATTGCAGGAACGTCACGTAAAAAGAATGAGGTTCCCGGAGGGTATGTATACAGAGGTTGATGACAGAGATTAACACTCTGTTTTCTCTGCCTACCCCACTATGGATATAGCGTGAAGCTAAGTAAGTATAAAAGGTATAAAAGCAAAAGCATTTCAGAATATAATTACATTATATATATTTTTTAATTTATCTATAATTATTTTTTTATACTTTAACAAAATATATCTCACATGGCATCGTAGGCAGAGGGATCTTAGAAACTTAGTGTTTACATACTCTGTTCCATTCTCTAATTTCTGCTGAATTTGTGGCTCTGCTCAACATTGAGCTTTGCCTTATTACTAGAGGAAAGAGATTAATTAATTATTTCATTTACTTAAGCGGGGATTGAATCCTTGGTATTTAGACACTTATATCCGGTACCACGAGAAATCTCTACAGGTCGAAATAAAAAACAACTAGAAACTAATAAAAACTCTGCACTTCACTCTGTTCCATTATTGTGATTTA
>JAYDZJ010000023.1:2160994-2173147 GCA_034509065.1 Eueides lybia
ATTAAATATTTAAATTGAAAATATTAAATATTTCATTTCCTCGAGTGGGGATCGAACCCAGAATCTATCGGTTACAGTCACACGCCGCTGCACCACGACAGACCTCATATTATTTTTATATTATAGCCTAATTATATAAAAAAGACCTGTCGTGGCGCAGGTGGCTCAAACGTGCGGCTGCAAACGTGTTAGGTTATTGATTCGATCTCTACTTGAGGAAATTAAATTTTTAATATTTTCATATCTTCTCTCTGGCAAGAAGGCAAAGCTGTTTAGTGTTATTCTAATATATTATATTGATGTGAAGGAGTATTGTATTATAAGATAAGTTTTATCAAAATTAGTTTAGTACATTTTGAGGTAAAAGTGAAACTAACATATGTATATCCATGTTAACAAGTTTTTACATTTATAATATTAGAGTCAAATGTGGCTTCGTCGGCCTAAATTTATTATTATATTAAAATAAGCGTTAGGAAATGAAAATAATAATTTTAAAATTAGTTTATAATTACGTTGTTAATATAATTGTTAAAGATACTTTATACCACTACAACTTCATTGTCTCTACTTGTCCAATACATATTTTTTTTTTATTTATTTATTTCATTATATTTAATAATTTTCATACAACACAGGCACAAATGGCCCTAAACAACTGTGTATTGAGCAACACGACGATCTTCGCGGAGTCACCAGCTGAGTCCGAAGTGCAAATGATACTGCAGCATTTAGGCTCTGGCGGAGGCGGAGCCTGGCGTGGTGGTGCAGCTAAAGTAAGATAAATTATATTCAAATTCAAATTCAAATTCAAAATATTCTTTATTCAAATAGATTTTCGCAAGTACTTTTGAGTCGTCACAAACAAAGCTACCACCGGCTCGGAATGCGGTTCTGCTGAGAAGAGCCGGCAAGAAACTCAACAGTTGCTATTTTCAATATTGAATATTTTTACAATTTTATGATTTAGTACAGTGGCTATCTTAACTAATATTGCTTTAACATTTACTTTAAACTTTTCCAGTCGCAAATTTAAAATACACTGCGGAATACTATTATATAAATATAAAACTTATGTTAATATAAAAGTTATGTTTTATTATTTAAAAATTATCTTAGCTACACACTATAATCATATACATGGCAGGGTAGGCAGAGGGAACTTGGGAATCTAGTGTTAAGACACTCCGTTCCACTATCGTTTCCCTCTTTTCGCTGAATTTGAGACATTGTGTGTTGAGTGGTGGTACTCAATGCCACGTTTTGCCTTGTGAGTAGAGCTAAGAAATAAAAACATTAAATATTTAAATTGAAAATATTAAATCTTTCATTTCCTTGAGTGGGGATCGAACCCACAACCTGTCGGTTACAGTCACACGCTTGTGCCGCTGCGCCACGACAGACCTCGTGTTATTACTTAAATATGGGTAAAAACTATGTGGAAGGAGTATCTAGAAGACAATATTATTTTATTTTGGTTTAGGTGTTTGGTGTTGGAAGACCTTAGTTTGTATGACTAAAAGAAAATATTGTTTCTATAAGCACAGACAGGATATATGTATCCTCTATTGTGAACAATACTTATTAATTTCTATATAGAAGATTTTGATAGTAACTCAAGTGTACTTCAATATAATTATGTATAGAGTGGTGTATGGTACATACTAGTATATACAGGTAAATACTGGTTTAGAGTGATTCAGCGTCAATATAATAATATTATATAATATTCTAATATAGTAAGTTAAGTCTCTACAAATAGGATTACTTTAATTTAGGGTCTAAATCCCCATACATTTTGTGCCCTAAATTATGTATTGCAATAGTACAGTATGGTGCACAAGTATTGGCCGTTTTGAAATTAGATTTTCTTAATTCTTTCGCCATTTTGTTAAAGTAAGTAAATAAATCAACGGTCAAAACTCGCCGATGGTACTGTAAATTGTAATTAATTATTATAGCGTGTTTGTTATACGTATTCAGCAGGACAGCTGGGGTGGTGCCTTCCCTGGTCTATGGCCGGAGCAGCACGAGCAGCGCGCGACGCCGTCTTCTCTGAACTCGTTCCTGCCCCCGGACCTGCTCGGTGGCGAGTCCATCTAAACCCCTTCTGGGCCCCCTGTAGGCCCCCTCATTGGGCTCATGCAGGCCCCCTCGCTGGGCCCCTGTAGGCGCCCTCGCTGGGCCCCCGAGGGCCCCCTTCCCCCGCTAGTCCCCGCGGGCCCCCCCAGTCAAGAGGGCCCGCGGACTTAGTATTTATTTGTTGCGTATGCCCCTCGTGTAACAACGAGCGGCTTATATTTAATTGATTGATTGTTTGTTTGTTTGTTTTTTTTTTTTTTTATATTCGGTTGGTTATTCTCGACTCGTTTTCCACTAGTGATATTTTTTAAACAGCAATAAAGTGACGCCCCGGTCGTTTTTGTTGTTAGACGGTAATGTTTTAATACAAATCTTAATTGTAATTTTAATGGATGAGATTCGAAGTGCATTCTTGTAGAGATATAATTCCTTTAAGCCGTTATAGTCTGAGCGGGAAGGCGCATCTTGCCATGCTGAAAGTATCCCCAAATTTTTTCCAGTATTTGTGATTCAAGTGCCACTTTATGTTAAATATATTATAAAACGATTATCTAGATTATACGATTAATGTAAGGGTAACCTAATATATTAAAATTGAAAAAATTGTTTTATCATTTTATATTACATACATTTGTGAGAAGTGTTATTATAAAAAGTACTATAATTGACCGTAATATAAATATTACACTTTTGTGTATAGATAAGAATAAAGTTCTAACTTAAATTTTAGCCATATCATATCTATTTAATAAAAGATTTGTGGTATTTTCTATAGGCTCAATTTGAACGTTATTCAAAGTGACATATGCTTTAGATATTCTGTTATTAATATACTTGTAGTTTGTAGGTCTGTCGGTATTACATAATGTAGCTTAAGTACTCGTTAAGGTCCTACATTAGATACTAAAAATTATTATATAAGCATACTATTGATATTTTACGGCAACGATCGCACTTGTGAATGTTCGTTATGATGAAAGTTTATTTACAATTTTTTTTTTAATTTTTATTTACTATTTTAATTTATTGATGGTGTGCCACAGAGTTACTCTGCCAAAATATATCATTACCATAATATGTTAGCGGATAATATGAGAGCCGACCGTCTAAGACGGACCCACCACGCTTTGCGATCCACACGATCGCTCCGACAAAGCGATTGACTATAAGGGCCCATTTATATATTATGTCGCACTAGATTTTTGGATTTTTTTTTCTTTTTGGTCTTTGTCATGTATGTATATATACATAGGTCATTTTGTGTGATCTGTGTATGTGTGACGTCATATTTTTTGATTTTTTTTTTTAATATTGAAATTTAATCAAATTTTAGACCTGTTATCAGCCCTTGTCGATCACCTCTTTGCCTCTTGATGTGTGACGTAATTAGTGGATGGCCCCTAATATACATAATATGTATTTTAAAACATCTTCCAGTGATCTTGTAATTCATTACGATTGTAGTGCTAAGTTAGGTGTAAGTATCGCTGTACCTTATCGGGCCTCGGTGTATCGACGCTCGAGGACTTCACAAATTAATCGGATAAGTTAGGCCGGATTCACACTGTAGTGCCGATCATGGTACTATCTCAGAGCCAGTTGAAATATTTTTATATGGGAAACAATGAGAACGTTCATACTATCGTTTCGGTCCAATTACTTATATGAATATTTTAACTGACTTTGATCGAAAAATGACTGGCACTATAGTGTGAAATCACCCTTAGTGGTTGCGGTGTCGTTTGTGCGTTTGGACTCTTCGACCGCTTCAAACCCTTAGCTTATAGTAAATGTTTCGATGTATGTGTTCAATTAGAAACAATATTCATATTATTATTATTATATAATATAATATAATTATAGCATTTCTCATTAACCGTGTATCGCGTACAGCCATGATGGCGGTCTTGAACGGATTCTATATGTTGCATATGTGTTATTGCCTTTTCTCAAATCGCTTTTACCGCAACTATTCGCTAACTAATTAGTAGTTGGCGCGACCAGTTATTTATATTTATCTTATTATACATGTCAAATGATATTTTTACTACAAAGTTTTGGATAATAGTTTATTATTAACTAATAATATGTACATATATAGAAAGGCACGGTTTATGCAATGTAACGAAGAACAGTTAGGTGCCAAAGATATGATGTGTATGTTATCTATCGCATCGCCGCTAAGACATATCTTCCAAAATTTATTTCGAAATTTAGTTTTCGGTACGGGTTTTTGATCTGATGTTCCTACGCCATTCGTGTAACGTCTACGCAACAATAGCGCGCACGAGTCAATTGTATTGTTGAGAGCTCAATTTTTTTGTGAGGGTGTTTCGATAGGTTTAATGTTTATAAAATACTAAAAAAAAAGCATTAGTTTTTACTTTCGCGTCCACGTAACACGATCGAGCGTGACTCTGTAAAGAAGTCTGTTGGTAACGTGAATTTATTACAGCAATAAAAAAAAACTATTGGAGAATTAATTTTTTATAAAGATTTTCAATTTTTAAATAAAAATGTGTCTAGAAAATTTGCCGAACGACCGAAAGTATAAATAATCCAGTGCCCTGTAGAATACGTTGTCCATAGAGTAAAGACGGGTGGAGTCATGCCTTGAAAGTTAGTCAGTTAATTATAATGAGTACTTAAGTAACTTATCGGTACTATCGTATAGTTTGCGGGTTGTGAACTAGCTGAATCTTCACGGGGTGAGGGACCGCGTTGTTTCCTGCACACTATTTGCAATTTAGTCCTGTGTTATATTATTATGTTGTTGTATATTTATATATATACCTTACGCATTATACCGTAATATGTATATATTGTCAAATTATTATTATTATACTTAAAAAAAGATTTTTAATAAATACGCTTCACGCTTTCACTTCTAACAACCTTTTTTCGTGACTCGTTTTCGTTATTTAGAATAAATTTACGTACCTAAAAAAGTAATTATAATAATTATTATGATAGATGTAAATGTAAGAAAGTAATAATTGAAAAAAAAAATAAAAAAAAATGTTAAAAAAAAATAAAAAAAAATGAAAAGCAAATAATAAAAAACCAATGATTGTGCCTCAATAAACTGTGGTACGTTACCGGGAACCTTCGGGAAGGTTGAGTGCCCTACGGGAAGTAATGAAGTGTGCGCCCGCGTCCGCGCCCGCGCCCTCGCCGAGTGTAATCATTGATGAGCTTAGCTATGTTTTACTTTTATTATAAGTGTTATGACATCAATCGACATTTTATATACTATATTTACGTGTAAATATTTTTATCTATTTATTTAGTTCTCATGAAGTTTTTACCCGAATTAATAACGCGTGTATCGCTCGATATATATATAATATATATATTTTTTTATTTATTTCGAATCAGAGCCGATTCCATAACACTTGTATGCCAAAGTCGATGTCCTATTGCCATTAACGACCGCGACATTCTATCCGTGGATCTCCGACATCACAACAAAAATAAAAAATAATGATCGTACAAATGGGAGCCATTTTTTATTTACGGCTCGCTCCAAGCTGCTCCGGTGTTATTTTAGCTCAAGTATTCAAATAGTAGTTTGCTCATAATATTGTTGTTTATTTTATTATTTTATTTATATCTTTTATATTATTACACATGGTTGGCGTGCGTGTGCAAATTTTTAAAATTAAATTATGTTCGCCATCTTGGATTTGTTAGCTTTTAATTGTGTACGACCAAATGGAGCGTCGTGTTGAGTATTGCATCGTGTTTCGCGTCAATGTGTATTGTGGTACCGCCTATAAAGCATCTCATAGACATAGACNNNTTATATATATCCGTTTGTTGTTATTATTTGTCCGGCAGTCCGTCGCCCGCCGCCGTCTTCTTTGTGAAAGTTCAAATTCCTCTGAGACTTAGTCTAATTTAAATTATAATTGGTTATTTGAAGAGACGCGGCGAGGCACCGGCGTCTGGCCTCTTGCACGCATTTTGATGCGATCTCAAACACATATAGCCTAGAATATATTTATTTATTTGAACAGAGTAGGTACTCGTATAGGGACCAAATATATACGAAAACTGTATTTTTTTTTATTTGTCTAACGTCCATTGCGCTTACGGCGATGCATACTAAAAAGACATTCATCTTTCCATACGAAGCTCGTATCGTGTTAGTTCTAGCGTTCATATAGTGATAGTGTACAATTCAGAAGGGCCTTTTTAATTTGATAAGATTTAAAAGTTGCTTGTTATCTTCGTTTATATAATATTTTTGTACGTTGACGTCCTAATTAATACTGGAGGTGGGCGATTATGAATGATTTACTTATTTATTATAAAATATTTTATCTTACAATTTACAATGTTTTTAAATGGCAATTATTTTAATCGAACTTTTTTTATAAAATCTTCGACGGATAATATTTTAACGATGATGACGACCGTGCTGGTGATGTTTTTTAGATATATTTTTTTAAAGCCAACGAATGGTTCATTCGTGATCGTCCGCGTCTAGATACTCGTGTCTACAATAGAAGCGTTAGGTGATATTTACAATGAAACTAGTCTTCCTTAATAACGTGGCGGATCGGCGTCGGCACAAGAGGCAATCATTCCTCTAGTCTTGTTTCGTGGTGCGATTAAGATAATACCAAATATAAAACTAACGAAGGCTTTCACGTAGTGTAACGGTGTACTGTAGACGGTAGCGGTAGCGGTAGCGTAGGCTTAGGGCCCGAGCAGCTTGGAAACTGTCAAATACAAGGGTATGCATGGTTTGTGTAGTATTATTATATTGCATTTATTTCACTTCTCGTCGTAGTCACTCAAGAATATATTTAATTAATTGAGCTAATGCCTAAAATTTGGAATATCAGAGTTTATTTAGGATGTTTAATATTTTACATTATTAGCGTTTAAATATCTAAAATTTACCTTAATTATAGCGAATGGATTTTTGTATTGTCGGTATATATAGCTGTAAGACAAAGGTGTTCTCGATTAACACAACAACTGATTAATACAAAATAATGTACTGAGTGACTTTACGTGTAAACAGAGGGCCATTGATTAAAAAATGTTGAAGTAAGCTAAAATTCTCTATTTGGTAATTTAAATAAATGTGATCGCTGAGAATATTTTTAACTGCTATATGTAATGTTATTGTAGTTGTGTAAGTGGACGCCATCGTCCCCGTCACGGCCACCCCCCACCAACAGTTAATTGATGCAGTAGACTCAAACACGCACTGCTTCTCTAGTCTTCTAGCATTCGAGCATCGCTTTAAACGAGCTTTTGTTATCGAGCATAATTAATTATCATATCCTTTATTGAATGTAGTTATTATTCGTATTATTGTTTCATTAGATCTCTGTTGTACCTGTGTCCGAGTCGTTTTATTAACGATGTACTGTAAGAGAACTCGACTGGTCTCGACGCATCGTGCTTGATATACGTAAAGTAGCTCCTACGACCAAAACACTTGTTCTATGTTCCGGTAAACTGTAAACCTCTCTTTTTCTCTCGTATGTCATACATTTTTACGTATTGGCGTCAAAACAATACTCTGCGGTCTTACATTAGTCACTTTTGTACCTTGATTGTACTCGTACTTGAATAAATAACCTATGTAAGTGAGGAACGACTAATCCAATTCTGAAATATACTTAATTTAAATTTTGACAGACTGATAGCTGTGATTAAGATGAAAATATTTTTAATATTGTCCAGTGAGTCGGATGGGAAATATTTATTTTATTAGAGGTCTCCTACTGCCATCGACACGTTTGTATGTGACGAGACGTACTGCTTCTTGCATATTTTTTTACTTAGTAGCGTATCGGATACGTTTTAGGGGTACAGAGCGAGGTCGTGCCCGCCATTTTGTAATACGCCTGAGCCAGTGTTTGTTACATGACATCGTTACGTCATTTATACGCACAGACTGAAACAAATTTTTTCTAAGTATCATACTAAGTACCACCGATGTCATTTCCTTTTTTTTTTATCTTAAACATTTTGATCTTGAACGTTGCATATCGACTAACATTTCTAATGGAATCGTTTTCGTTGTATTCATATCCGTGATCCCGTGATTGTGTTAGGTTTGGTATATTAATAATAATTATTAAAACTCTTAATTTATCATAATAAATAAAAAAACGAACTTAATCGCCTTTAGTGTTGTACATTGTGTAGTGTTTGACATCTCTAAAGTTATAATATACGATTGGCGTTGTTTCTTATAATAAAATATATTTTTCGGTACCACCTTTGAGTTAAAGTACAATGTAGATGTAAAAACGTGTCTCAGTAAAGTAATTCAATGTAACTATATCGATATATAAAATAATCGATAAGTTAAATTATAGTAGGTTTAAGCTGTCTCGTCTCACTACACCAATATTAAAAGTTCTCCTCAATATTTTGTGTATTTAATAGGCAGATACTAAATTTTGTCATAACGATATCAATAGACTAATTATAAAATAAAAAAGATTTTCTCTGTGTAAATCTCTGTGATGAGAAAAATTTAATTCTAAAGAGTAGTATTAAACTGATGATGAAACAGGTACATTAGATGTTTTATATGTAAGTGCGACGCGGTGATGGTCTCCTTGCGTGTCACTATAAGTGTTGCCTGTTTCATTGTGACTAAAGTTGAACTTTTCAGTCTTTTCGCGCAAAGGGTTGTGTATTAATTTTTATGTAGTACAAATGTGTTCGCAATTTGATTGCTTCTTGTAGTGTTCCTTAAGTTCTTTTTAACTGTTTTGACGTATATATATATATATAATTTTTTTTTCATCAAACTCTAAAATTAATTATCTTATTATATTTAATTCGTAATAGTCGTCAGTTGCGTCTCGTTTATTTCAAATGGGGTTGTTTGCGGGCGGTACGCGCAGTTTCGCCCGCGCAGGTCTGTATCGGTGATACGACCGTCCTTATGTGCCTTGTCTTTACGGCGCTTGTTACCGCGGCCGAGCCCCCGCCGCCGCCCGCCGCGCCCCGAGTACCAAATAAGAGAAAGCAAGTGTCAACGTGCCCGTCCGTGCCCAGTGCCCAGTGCCCATTGCCCATTGCCCAGTATAGTGATCGATGGGATAATACATTAAAACGCTTCTAAATCTAAAGGGACTCTGTAGGTTTAATAATAGTTTTCTAAATTATATTTTTATTAGCTCTTAATGTCTTTGTGGTTTAGTAATATTAATTAGTGAATTATAGTGAATAGGTATGTATGGTAGTGACAGATGTTGTTGATTTCAGTCCCGCGTGTTGGGCGTGGGCGTGGATTTGGGCGTGGGCGTGGGCCTGGGCGTGGCCGCAGTCGGTCTCGTGTCCTCAACTCTATATTACCTCGTTCAGTAACCTCACATATAATCAAACTATTTATCGCCTCCCCGTACTTACAAGCGCACTGCACTGTTATTTGGTACACCCACCTGTATTCGCCCTTCTTTTAAGTTATTTTAAGGTATATATATATATATCATGATTGTATCAGCGTAACGTATGTATAGTTAATATTTTTATTGTTATTTTCTGAATACAGACATAAAGCAATGTATTTTACAAACAAACAGAAGAACAATAATTATTATGTAAGTAAGTAACAGTTAGTGAATTTAAGTGTGCTATTTTCCATTCCAGAACTCAACGATATCAATGTTCTCGTATAACTTATGTTCGGGTTTTAAAAAAAAGATGTTATTATTCTATAATTAAAATAACTAAACCTTATGTGATTGAAATGCAATGTTTAGAAGTATTTTTATTGTTTATTTTTTACCATTAATAATAGTTAGTAGAGATCTATATGAGAGTCTAATGTATCAATTATTTGTAAAGCTGGCTGTAACTAATTAGAAGGTTACAATAAGTATTTTAATATAAACATTTGGAGAAAGTTTTTATGTAGATGACATATAGGTGTTTGTTTATGTGTTACGGTAGTGTTAGGTGGTAAGTACGTGCGCGCACAAGACGGTGTACACAACTCTTACTGCACTGCACTGCTAGGCTAACTCGGTTAAAACTAAGTAATCCTTATATTATTATATAGGCAATAATGTTTAACAAAAGTCCCTATTCAATCGAACTGACGACAGAAACGCTGTTATATTTGTGGCCTCTTTATCGATAAGATCTAAGTTACATGTTAAAAAGAAAAAAAAATAATAATTAATTTTTGCTATGCACAGAAATGATACTCAATTAATTGCCAAAAAGTTATATGTATATTTCATAGTTCAACAATATTTTTCTTTTGGGCATATTTACTTTGAAGTTATGCATATATTAGATAATGAATAAGTAGGTTGTAGATTATATGTAGAGTGGATGCATATATAATATATCTATATATTTAAACGTAAGGTGAATTTGAGATGTATCAATTTCTTGTATTGTTCATAAGTTTAGATAATAAATGGGTTTAGCCATACTTCGGCTGGTTTGATATGTATGTTATCTGATTAATTGTAAAAAAAAATAAAAAAAATATTTAAAAGTGTGCGTTTTATTTAACACCTGTCTGCCTTTTCATCCTTTATATATGTTTGGAGTTGTTTGTTTTTTCTTTTATTGTATTATTGAAATTGTAATATAGTTAGATAGTATTTGATTTAGCAAGTGATGGCTGTGTAGAAACAATATATTTGTTTTATTTCTTGGTTTGAATAAGAATTTTGGTGTAAAGTGAAATGTTGTGTACAATATGAGAGGAAAGTTAAAGTTTTAGCTATTCTTATAATATTTAAAGGAAGCTTATTATTATGTTTACTGGTATGGTTAAATGATGCTTTAAATTCCATTTTCATTGCCGAAAATTTAGATCAAAATATTACTAGATGTATTGTGGATGCATTATCAGATGAATTAACTTACGTTTTATGAAAAAACTTATTTTGAATAAACAATTACGAAAAATATTCTAGATGAAAAAACTTATTTTGAATAAACAATTACGAAAAATATTCTAGATAATATTTTATTATATGTTCATATAATTTGTGAAATCTTAGCTGAGGTTTGCATTTCTGTGATATATAGTGTAGATGTAACGTCACTTGCTTGCCCTAAACTTGTCTACACCTCTTGTGTAGCGTCAAGTAGTTATTTTTTAGTATGTCATGTCATAGTAGAAGAATTTCATCAATGGATCTGTTTCATCTTCAATTTCTCCTCATTTTAGTGACAGTAACGTCCGTAACCCGAAGGCGGCGTAACCCAACCCTGCGCGTTGTGTAAGACACGTAAAATATAAAAAGTATTAATGTTGATTTCACCATTGCCCACAACCCAATAATATCACAATAGCGATTTTTAAATAAATGAATTAACACATAAATATATTAAAATATTTATGTGAAATTAACTTACAAATGATAACAATTAATTACGGTCGTAAATATTTACATACATAATGTGCATGCCAGTTACATGATATTTGTTGAATGATAAAGCGCTAATTAAACAATATGTCAACTTCATACTTAGGTGCTACCTATACATAGTTATAGAAATTATATGTTCATTTGACAGGTCTAGTTTACGTTCAGTTTTGAGAATTTATATGAATTGTTTATTGATATTAGGTATTTATGTCACTCAAGTTATCATTTTTCATCAGAGGCCTGTCGCGGCGCAGCGGCACAAATTTTGCCTGTAACCTACAGGTCCTGGGTTCGATCCCAAGTCGAGGATAATGTTTTCATTTCTTCGCACTGGTAATAAGGCAAAGCGCGGCGTTGAGTTCCGCCACTCAACAACAAAGCCTCAAATTCGGTGAAAAGTGGGGAACGAAAGTGGAACGGAGTGTTTTGACACTAGGTTCCCGGTTTCCCTCTGCCTATCCTGCCTTGTGCGGGATACAGCGTGAAGCTAAAAAAAAGGTTTTCATTACATCAATATCTTCGTCATCTCTAGTTCATCATTAATTAATATTCTTAAATAAGATGCATATGCTCCATTCACTTTGATTAATCCTAATCCTAAGCTGCGCCACGAAGCAATATTTTTTTAAATTTCACGCTATTTGTGTCTGGATGTAGCAGAGAAAGTCAAGACATCGCTTTATTTTCATTAGTT
>JAYDZJ010000023.1:2550213-2561716 GCA_034509065.1 Eueides lybia
TTCAATTACTTAAGAAACAGAAAGTATTGTGATTTATTATATTCATTGCTATGATTTCATATTATTGGTAATGTTATTTTTTTATTTTTAATATCAAAGGCGACATAAATAAAAGTAGGGCAAGAAAATAATACACCTGAGATTATGACGTTTTTATCTCCTCGATCCAATAAAATAATAGCATATAATAGTGGATAGTAAAGGTTTTATCGTTTATAAGACCTCCATTCCTTTGATTGTCAGTTTATGATACAAAAATTGTTCTTTTTATTTCTTACAAGTGAGACTGTAAACTGAAACACGAGGTTCCAAAATTATATCGAAACCTCAAACCTCAAAGGTTCGAGATATTTTTAATAAGACCCTGTTAAAAAAATCCAGGTGACCCAAATCGACTGATCCTTTGATTATAATAAATGCAATGTAATTGGATATTTTTATAGATTCTTTAATGGCATTTCTATTTTGCTTATTACTCTTTTAAGTTAAAAGTGTCTCTATTTGATGCTTTTTATGTAATTAATTTTATATAAGACATTATCAATATGATTTATTTTATTTTTTAAATATCCATATTTCACTATGTCAAGCTTATAGCGCCTCAAATAATCAAAAAGCTTTAAGCTTTTTTAAAAGTAAAAAAAGCTTTTCTGCACGACATTTAAAGTTCTTGTACGTCATTCCTGTGCTAATTCGAAAGAGAATTAAAGGATTTTGCAGGTTTCTGTTTTCCTAGCTCTTCTGTTTAGCGAATAAATGTTTCATATTTGAAACGTTAAATAAAGTACAGTGGAAATAATAATGCACGGTATATGAATAACATGAATGTACGTCATAGGCCTGTCGTGGCGTAGGAGCGCAAAAACGAGACAGGAACAGGCGACAGGTTGTGTGTTCAATTCTCACTCGAGGATATGAAATATTTGATATTTTCATTTCTTCGTTCTAGTAACAAGGCAAAATACGGCGTTAGGCTCCGACTCTCAACACGCAATGCTTGAAATTCACCGGAAGTTAGAGAACGAAACGGAGTGTCTTAACAATAGATCCTCTGCCTACCATGCCATGTTGTCGGAATACGGCATGAAGCAGAAAAAAATAAAAGCATAAAATAGTATACTGAAATATTACTTAATGAATTAATATCGATAAAAAAATAAGAACCAAATATCGCAACACAATGCAAACAGCAAAAGTGATGCATAAATGCTCGTATTTTTTATTTTGCAATACTGTGTTTATATGACTTTAACATACAATAAATTTCAATTAGATTTCACACTTAATAAAACGAGAGAAAATTTCTATGTAAAATAAGAATATGATATAAACATTTAAATAAATAGAAGATTGTTTCAAAAAAATGTTAATACGTTCGTAGAAGATTGCCTTTCGTTACTGCTTACGTAAGCTCATATCTTTGTTACAGATTTAATCGAGAACATAAAAACAAACTAATAAAGATTTCTTTTCAGTGCAACGAGACACTGGAAAGACTTCAATTTCAAATGAACTATTTTCACGTAAATATTTTACTTCAGTGATACAGGCCCACATTCTTATCAATTTTGATACACATCAGATTATTAAAACTATACGGAAACGAGAACGTTTCCAGGATTTATTTGATTTCTCCAAAAAAAACATAACATTTTTTAATACTTATTGAATTTAAAAATATCGACAAAAAGGTGACAGAAAATTCATGTGGGATCTACTATTTAAATTTTAAAGCTGACAAGCTCAGTCAAATGGTAACCATGTTTATATAAATACACTACTACTGAACTTGGTTAAGCGTGTATATCCAAAACCTCAACCGGAAGCTACTATTAATATTAAATTAGTCAGACTTTTAAAATTAAAATTTTAAAACTATACCTTTTAAATATAAAAAGTGTAATTCTATAAATATAATTTTTATTTGAAATCAAAGCTTTTACGGTACTTTTAATCTAGAACCATGAAGCTGGATTGCATCAATAAAATGAAAAGCCATTGAATGGATACTTTCTTTTGTATCGAATACAATACTAAATAGTTAATATATATTCTATTTATTGTGTTGTTGTCGACACGAAAGATATAGGTTTTAGTCTCTACTCTAGGTAATGATGTATGCAGAAAGGAGAGCTAATCTGTCTCTGCCTGATGTGATATGCGGGAAATACATTAAAATAAGAGTTTTTAATTGCATTTACCCAATTTTTGCATTATTACATTGTCATAAAATAGTATATAATATATGAATCATTATTCTTATAAATACTAGCAACGTAATTTATAAAACTTAATGTAAAATTATCATATGTTCAAAATACGAAACGAATGCTGAATTTTGTGTTGAAAAACAGAATAAGCCCACGTATAACAAGTAAAGGCCCCCAGTGTAATTGCAAAACTCATTTCGGTAAGTAAAAAAGTCCGCAAACAAATTTATTTAACATATACATACATATGCAATATGCATTCCGTTTCTAAACTTATAATAAAAGGTATCACGTAACGTAATATTAAAGTGAAAGAGGCAATGGATACTTCTTCGAACTTTTTTAAAATAATCTTTTTTTTTCAGCTTCACACCGTATCATATGGCAGAATATTCGAAACGTATTCCTGAGACACTCCGTTACCATTAAGACACTGACCCACTTTCTAAAAATTTTGAGGCATTCTGTGTTTAGTTTCGGAACTTAACGCTGCTCTTTGACTTATTACTCGAGCGAAAAAATTAAAATATTAAATATTTCATTTTATCCAGTCTATCAAGACTACAGTCTGTCGCGCTTGCAGTTGCACGATTGTGTACCTACGCCAACACATGCCTAAATAATGTGTATGAAGTGGAATTTAAATAAACTGTATGTTTACCTAATCGTATATTGGAAAGGGTAAACTCTAATCTTTGTTTAAAATTCTTAATACCTCGATTTAAGTTAATCAATATCAATAAAATTCATAAATGAATACTGTTACATTTTCAATATTTTATTCTCTGTTATAATTTGTTATGAGTTATCTATATAAAAAGAATAGTAAAAGCACTAGAAACGGAAAACGGAATGTTCACATAAGGTTTCCTTAACTTACATTCCGTCAGTTTCGATGATAAATATGATAAAATAAAGGTTCAGAAGTACATTAAGTAGCAAAAAAGATATATTTCATCATTTTACATTTTTCTTACTTACCTCGTATCAAACAGATAATAAATAGGTATACCATGATCTAAACTACCATTTTCTTTTTATGTTAAGCCATTTTGATAAGCGTAGTTATGGCATATTTCAATGACAACAGCAGGCTATGCAGGATACTTTCCGCGTTGATTTCCGCATGTTTTCTACATGATAAATAAACTTATATTGTTATTATAACTATATGTAGCTTTAGCTTATTTTTTAAAATAATCATAATGTAACGGCAATATGCATGTATATTGCCAGTAATTATAATGAATCGACCTCCCAAATCTATAAAAGGCAAAAGTAAAAACTGGCAATATCCTGATCAAATATTACATGGCACAATTTTATTGTATCTTAAAACATTTATCTGGAAAATTAATTATGACTGATGACTAGATGGAAAAATAAATAAATTAGTAGGTACTATTCGAGACGAATAGTACTAATTTATATATTTTTTCATTACTATCTATTTATATCAATTAGGGTTTTATTTTGAATTATTTGGATAATATACGAAAGAGTTGCATTTATATATATTATAACTCTTGACTTTTGTAATTCCAATCCAAATAATACAAAATAAACCTTAATTTATTTACTCGAGTAGCTTTGTGAAAGTATATAAATATATTTAGAATTTGTTTATCTTACTAATATTATAAATGCGAAAGTTTGTACGGATGTGTGTATGTTTGTTACTCTTTCACGTATAAACTACTGAAGGGATTTTCATGAAACTTTGCATTAATATAGCTTTAATATCAGAATAACATAATAAGTTAAAATTTATAAGGATTTTTAACCGACATAAAAATGGAGGGCAACCCTCAAATTTGAAAGGCACAGATGCGGTTATTTCGTATAATAACGCGATTGGGAGATCTGTATCTGACTATCATCTCATTTTATTAACCGATTGCAAAAAAGGAGTAGGGTCTTAATACATATGTCCCTCAGATACTCAAAGACTGGAACACCGATTTTAAAAAAAAAATTATCGTTGGAGTTACACAAAGATAATTACTGTAGGATAATTTATCTTAAATAATTAAATAAGTCCGCGACAGCATATACCTATCTTTTATGTGTAAGTCACTATGACCAAAATAGTGAACGCGGACGAAATCGCGGGTAACAGCTAGTAGAACATAAGGCACATAAATCGTGTGTGTTAAAGAGAATATGCATCACCCTACGGTGACGGCGTTGCCTGCCCGCAATACCAGACCTTTGTAACATGAACTGATTGGCTGAGGAAAAATATGTTCTATCTTTTTAAAACATACCTTACTCTCAAGTTCCTTTAATCTAACTCAAAAATGGTTATTTGTGGAGAATTATGTGCGATTTTTTTTGCAAAATAAATTCTATATTAAATAAAGCTGAGGAGATTTTTTGTTTCTTTGCTTGGTTGAACGCATTAATCTCAGGAAACCGAGGAAAGCTCATGAAAATAAGACCTACAAGATATAAGAAAATAAAAATTATTGAAATAGCCGGCGAGCTCGGAAATATCCGTTCGTGCGCTGAGTGAATCGTTGAACCTACGCAAAAATGAATGACAGTATTGGTAACCTTTAAAAGTTCTTTAAAAAATCGGCGAGACTATATGTCAATCTCCTAATTCTTTATTTTCGTGTTTTACATATAATAAAAAAAAAGCGTTACTTTAAATTACACAGTATTATTATTCCCAATAAAATGATTAAGATACACTGTGCGTTTTATATAGATTACAATTACGCCATAAAAAGAAAATGATATTAGAAGATAATGCAGTTATGAAATATAAACTATAGTCATCAAGCTATTAATTTGAAAACTTTAGAGTTAGTAAATTTCAAATGTCTTAACATCAGGTCAGCCGAAATATTTTTTCAAAATATATGTAGTTTTTAAATAAAAGCTATCATATGTTTTTCCCAAAATCTGTAAGATTATGTGTACAAAATTTCATAAAATCCATCGAGTAGTTCTGGCATGAGACCGTAACAAACAAACTGATAAGCACAATTATAATATCAGTCTTGATGTTTTTCAAGAATTAACTTTCAGCGTGTTTGTATATATAAGGAATTACAAATGAGAGAATATATACATACATCTAATACGAAGAAAGTACATAAAATGTTCAAGAAGATCTTGAACCAAATATTTTTATGCTGCAATATGCCAACATAAAGCCGTTGTCAGGTTTATACTTATAATAATGTTATACGGTATACAAAATTAAAACAGTCTTAAATATTTCACATATCATAAAAATACTAAAATTCGAAGGAAATCGGGGAACGGAAATGAGTGTCTTAATGCTATGTGCAGTGTGAACCTGATAATAATTTGAAAACATCCATTTAATCAATCAGCACTCCTTTAATATCAATCATTAATCAAATTCATATGAGAAACAAAAGTAGGTATTATATGTCATTTCAAAAGTCACCTTCATATATCTACCTTTGAAAAAAAGGCAAAATTCTCCTTTCTTCCTATCACTAAGCATTTTATCTCGACTTGTTACTTCAATGAAATATTAAAATCTTTTAATCTTAAGTACTCAAAGCTCAGTGTCAGATTCACGAGATATACTTAACCCATTTCATTTCTTAAATTTGTGGTAATCTCCTCAATCTTTTACTTTGATATAAATTTGTTTTTTTTTAACAAACAGATTGAACCATTATATTTAAGTATTCTAAATATCATACGAACAAGAACACATTAAAGTGATTATTACAATTCCTGAAATTTACGTAATTTCCAAATTCAATTATATCTTTATGCGTGAGATTTGATTAAAGTGTGAATATAGTGATGTAACACGTGTATATCTTCAAAGCAAAAATTGACAGCCGCACATCATAGTTTGTTAGCATTTTTAGGTTGAGTTCATCAGTTTTTTATGTCGTCACTGTCATATTAATATTCTTCGATCATTTATTTATATACACGAGAAATGTTAGTGACTAAAGATGCAACCGGTTATGGGTTCGATTCCCACTCAAGAAAATGAGATTTTTTATTTCTTTCAAATGTAATAGTATTTTCATTTCTTTCGCCACTCGACACACATTATGTTGCATGTAGGGAACGAAAAGATTGTTAACACTAGGTTTTCAATTTAGCTCTAACTGCCATGAGTTATATACAGTGATACAATGAAAAGCCGCGTAAAGATATTTATGTCATGCAAACTATGACATGGTACGGAAGGCTACGATGCTAAATCGGGATTTACTCGAACGTCATAGAGACCTATTGGGTTGTGAAGCTTAGATGATAAAAAAAGAAAAATGTCAAATAAAATATACCATTTCATCAGTGGGCGAAGCGGCTATAGATTTTAAAAATTTTCAAATATTTGTACATATATTTTATTATTAGTACTGTGAAATTAGTACAAGATGATTTCTTTTAAAATATTTATTCTGTTGGATTGTACACACAATAACCTAGGCATATACTTTTTATATAGACAAAAACATTAGCAAGCAACCAAATAAATAAGCTTACAAATTTTTAGTTTTTCTGGAAAGATTTTAGTAAATTGAGCTACTATTTTTATTATTTTAGAAGTCTACGTCTTGACTATAAAAACCAGCAGCTTAAGTATATTCTTCACCATATTTTCATGTTAAAGATTTACCGTCAAAAATCTACTAAACATATAAAGGATTTTATAATTTTAAAGCTAAGCTCTATTATAAAATCACGGTAATGCTATTTTGCAGTCGTGCTTATATTTTTCGTGTTTCCGTCCGACAGTATTTTTCAAACTAACTTTTAATGCTGTATGCAGCTGATCTTATTATGAACGTTAAGTCCATTTGCACGTTTTATAAAACATTAAAATGTAACCAAAAGAGAAAAGAACTCTGGTGAAATCATACAAAATGATAAAATAATTTATGTATGTGTTGCTTCTTAGCGTTCTCTATCTTCCAGTATGAAAATCAGTCTAGCTGTTCCGGTTATTAGCCCGTACAAACAGAAAGACAGTGAAAGTTTAAACGTATAGAGTGTTATGTTATTTTATCTATACGTCTTTAATAATACTTTTAATAAGAAATATAAATTGGCCATAGAGTAATTAGGTGATTCAAGTCTTTTAGAATACAGATTATAATTTTCAAAATTTACGTTCTATAGCAAACAGAATTCGAATTTTATTGAAATATGATATTGCACGTAGAGGTGGTACAATGGAAACGTCCAATCCTTCACTTATTATTATTACTAGTTGTTGGCGTTCAAACCTTTCTGCCTGATTCATGAAAAAAAGGATATATTTACAATTATGCGACACTTATTTTACAAGTAAGTTTTTACATAGTATAACAAATAATTAATAAAAATACAGAAAAAAAATATGAACATATGTGAAATAACAAATGTTATCTACACTAAATCTACAATATATAGACTTGTTATTTATATTTCATTTTTAAAGTAAAATAATAAGATGTTTAAAAGACTTCTTTTTTATAATTTATATCGATAAACTAATCCATAACAGATTAAACAACTGAGACGTTTTGATAATTTTAGTGAAAAAAAAAAGTAACTAAAATTAAATGTAATATTTTAAATTCACACGTTATTGAATTGTACTTAAGCTGAATATTGGATCTTGCGGCATGCATATATACAAGAAGAGACCGTTGGTGTTAGAAACTGAATGTGGCATTGGGGACGACCAATAACATATGTAGTTCAAACGAGCGGAAGGCAAGGGACGAAAGACTGAGTAATTCGAATTCGAATATTAATCGGATTCCACTATTGAAATTTATATTCTTATATGTAAAATGTTATAGTATTACTTAGATTGAATCATATATCATGCTGCATGTGTTTGTTATTTTTCTATTGTATATTTTTTACTATAAATATTTAAATCTTCTGAATTAAAAGCTTCTATATACTAAAATAACTTCTTTAACAGTAAAAAATCGAATTAATATTTAATATCTATTGGCAATTTATGTAAATAAAAACATAAAAACTGTTGGTTTTAACTATTAGGAAAATGTATAACGATTAACTTAAGGTAGGCAAAAACCTTAAAAGTATGAAAGCTGTCAAATGCCCCATTTTATCAAATAAAAAATATTTGAAATGACTAACAAGAACACCTTTTATTTTTCGGGCTCTGCTTTTCCGTTCACTCACGTTTATCTACAAAGTATAATAAGATATTATTATAAAAAAATCATTTTAAAGCCATGATGAGGCTATGAAACAATTTAATATATTTTTCAATTTCATTCAATATTAATTCAAAAGAAGATTTTATATTTGTGGTAAATATTTAAAACATTCTTTGAAATATTATAGTGATGTCAAATTATTTTGGGAATCTAAGGGAAGCGATTGTGGATTATATTAATTATTAATTATTTTTAGTCTGTTTAGATTTAAAAGAATTCAAAAGAGTAGGTTGACAAACTTGTCATCCTACATCTGCGTTTGGTAAGTAAAAGCTACCAAATAATAAGGAATTTGGGTTACGACGCTAGTCACAAAGTGTAATTGTAAAAACCGTTTAGCCATTTTGAATGTTAAAACCCTAAATGAAACAATCAAAGAACTTGGCTCTGTTGTTTAAAGTAGCCGTTCTACTTTAAAAAGCAGAGCCAATTTCTTGTTACATTTTGATTGCCCGCGAAAATCAAAAGGTCAATCCATTGAAAATGTATTATCTAATTTTGCTGAAATACTCTTAATTTATGTATTATCAAATAAATATTCGTATTGGTCATGTAAGTGAAGCTTCATGGATATTGCTAGTGAATGACAATGTAACTAACTACTTTTCGAACCTATGTACAGTTAAGTCAAAAAAGATCTGGTCTAGTAAAAGATGATTATTGTAAGCGCAGCTCACTTCGTTCACCTGCTCTTGTAACTACAGGTTACAGCTCCGATATCGAGAAGATGGAAATTATTGTGGTCGGCGATAACAGGAATTTATTGACAATAAGTGTCCCAGTTACTTTATATTTGCTACTTGGAAATTTTATTATTTTTAGTTCTTACCTTTGCAGTTCATAGTAATACATAAATACTTGAAGGTGGAATAGTCACATTTCTCACCTTTCTAGGTTTTTAAACTTTGTTTGGAACTTTTGTCATTCGGAAAGAAGCGTTAATGTTATGAGTTCATTATTGAATCCTGATAAATTAACCTGCAACTTTAAAAGCTTAGAAGAAGTTCAAATTAAGTGAAAATAGAATATTAACATTTTTATACAGCTTCAGAGTAGGCAAAGGGAATATCGGAGCGACCTAGTGTCAGGACAGTTCCTTCCGTTCCCTATTATTATAACTGTATACGAAAAAAAAAATAAAAAGTCCCCAATCGGCATGACGAGGACATCATGATGATTTAGATTCGACTTCACTTTAATCTGTTTTAATATATATTGTCATACTACCTACTGTTTTATTTAGCGTGGTTTGTTGGATGAGTGCAAAATATATGATATATAAAATATATAATTGTGTCTATATTTCCAATTTAGGATAACAAATTATAATAATTTAGGAACACATGAAATCTCGACAGAAAAACTTAAAGAAATATTAAAACGAACAAAATAAAACTATATCATCACTTAACAACAAAGCACAATAGTTTACAAAAGCTTAGATCGCAGGCTTGACTACATATCGTTTAAATGCCGTGGTTTTGTCCGGCATCAATTTCCTGTAATGCCGCGTCTATTACCAACAACCTCTCGGCTCGCAAATAATCCGGGTACATCATTTAATTATGACACGTCTGTAGAAAGCTTCTATTTCAGTGACTATCTTTATAGCCTTGTGATCGATCTCAAAGGCTTATAAGAGTGTTGTAGGTAATATCTGAATTAAGAAACATTGCACAATATTTGAATTGTCGGCGTACAGCGAATGTTTACAGTAGGTGTGATATAATCTTATATACCTACAGTTGTACAGACATTTTCTTTTAATTATAAAATAAGGTAATATAAGGTATAAACATAGAACATATATCAGTAGTTTTTTAAATAATAACTGAATTTTGCTTAAGAAAACGTCTCCACCACTCTCAATCAGTAAATCGGAGATTTTTACACTTTGTGAATTATAGTAAGCTAAAGACTTATATCTCAAAAATCTTAAATTTCAAATTACAAGAGTATGTATATATTTACTATTAATCATGTGTTTGTAATGCTGCAGATAAATATTTTATCAACTTAACTATTAACCCAACCCTTGTCCGCCTAAGGCATAATTATTTTCTAGCTTGAGTAAATGACAAAGTTTACTTCATCTCTTTAAAAGTCAACGAAGTATCTAATTATATTGAAGTAGATTTGGTATTGTATTTTCTATAAAGCATAATTATTTTACTTTTATTCATTTTAATAATGTAAGTATTATGGTCATAAATATTAATTAGACATCTGAGTCTCAAAGTTTTGACGACCGCTGAATCTTGAATGAATCAAGATTTACCCAAGACACATATGTATTATATGAAAGACAATACTACTATAATTGACGTTATGATCATATAATATTTATGAGATATGTTCTATAAGCCTATATACCTACCTACGTTTTAGAAGCTGATGTTTATATATTGATTACATTCACTGCTTACTTTGCATATTTATCAAGAAGCGTCGGGGGAGATATTCGTATACGAAAGGTAACGTCCGTTCTACTTTACAACCTCTCACAAAAGGATTAGTGTACGTTTTTTCCAATCTGTCGGGTTTAAGCCTTCACATAGATGGATGACGAAACACGAGTTGAAAAGATAAATCTTAAAAAAATGTCTGATTATATATAATATAGGATGATGAACCTTTATTTTTTTCTCTCCAGATTGTAAGAAATATTTTCGTTTGCTCTGTATAATTATTAATGAGGTATTTTTATTTTTATGTTTTAAGCAAGCCGTTGCATTATAGCTATAAAAGTAATTTAAACAAAAGTTATTAGGAGATAGTTATTAGGAGATCAACTTCAAGTCCTATTCATGGAAATTTTTCATTATATAAAATATATTAATTTTTCCTGTTAGGCAAAGGTGTTGCATGCGGTCACCGAATCCACTATATCAATAAAACAAACGAAAAGTGAAAAAGCAAATTCTAAACTTCATTTTCTATTTTCTAAACATGAAATTATATCAATATCATGAATAGAAAAAAGTGTATAAAAAGCAAAATATCATAACATTAAAAATTATAGTTTGAATTTAGAGAAAAAGTCAAATCCGCTTTCGCAAAGTCTCGAAACAAAAGCTGCCTTATAAGTTAGGGATTGGCGTT
>JAYDZJ010000023.1:3472991-3483088 GCA_034509065.1 Eueides lybia
ACACTTACACACTATCTAATTCAATATACATACAATATATATACATATATATTAAGATAAACAGGTGGAGCCTAAAATATCTCATTGGTTTACAAAACAAATGTAAATTCCGTATACTGTAAATCAAAAGGTGTTTGTTTGAAGGTATATATGTACATAGTAGGTGCCAAGCATATTTGATTCATCACTAATTCACAAAGCCAGGGAAAAAATGTGAGAATAAACTGAAAGAGAGTTCGTTAGCCTACCTCACTTATGTGTAGCTTTTTTTAGACTTTTCGGTTTTTCTTTGGTCAATCCTTTATTTTTTTACTTTTAGTATTTCATTTTATGTTTAATATTTACAACGTTTGAATAATAAATCTGTTTCGTCTGGTTTAAAATAAATTTTAAATTTCAGATTATTTACGCTACGAATAATTATAGTTATAAACGCCGATTAAATATTGTCTACATATTATAAACTATCTCAGTCAAACAAGCTAGCACGAGAACTAGGTCTATATTGTCTCCGGTAACTATGTCAGGTTTGCGTAAATATTACATTGAGCGTTGTTACGAACATTTCCTGGAATATAGCATAAAACCTTCGCTTTCTTAGGCCAGGAAAATAACATTTGTTTTATTTAAACATGTCTTTACAGAATTCATTTATCCTACACACCTGTGATATATCTCTGTGTACAATGTACATATTTTATGTTCAATACTCAGAATTCATCGTGCTATTTTTGAGAATACGTATTTCTTGTCACATATAATATAAATATTTGGGCTTTATTAAATTGTCTTCCATTACTTTAGGATTCTGAGTGACGTTGTCCTAGATATTAAAAATAGTCTGTATATTTTCACCAAAGCATTTGTATTATTAAAGCGATTAAATAAGACGAAACACAAAATCGTAGCCTCCACGCGGAATCTAATTTCTTTTCGTTGTTTTGTTTTCATCTTTGTTTTTGTCTTGTTGTGGTTTCTTGATCTTTAGTAGCGTAAAATAAACTTCGCAAAGATTTATAATTTCTGCCGAAATATTTGATATTTTAAGACCCTTGAATAAGTTTACCGGAAAATCACATAAAAGCTTTCACAGTCGCGTCTTACCGGCTTAGTCGAAACTTGTGAATATTTGGGCAATAATATTATTCAGCTATGTTTCTAGCAAAATACTGTTAAAAGGATTAAGTGTCAACTAAAAGATAATATACAGTAATGATAAAATGATATACGTATTTACTATTAAAATTAGGACAGATTAAGGCCACGTATACTACGCTATCCACGTCAGTTTCGATTTATAATCACACTTTGAAAGCAGAAAGTTTATTCATATTCCTAAACAAATAAATAACACACATCGTTGACACCGGCCCGCAAATATTTATGTATAATCCAAGCTGGCGAAAAAGTAAACAGAAAGGACCCGAGTTCCGACCCGATTTCCGAGTTAATTGGGAACATTAGTCATGCCCGGGTCGCCGCATGACCACTCCGCCCGTTATCATAATATGATTTGTGACACTACTGAAATATATGACCGACAGTATAAATTACATTAAACGACATTTAAAGCTTTGGGACTGATTTAGTCACTTGTGTACAATGAAGTTGTTTTGAAGAGCTTGTTAATATAATTATCACAAACAAATAAGAGTGCCTGTCGTGGCGCAACGGCGATCGATCCCCAGTCGAGGTAATGAAATGTTTAATATTTTCAATTTAAATATTTAACGTTTCATTTCTTCACTCTGGTAATAAGGCAAAGCGCGGCGTTGAGTTCCGCCACTCAACAGGAAATGCCTCATATTCGGCGGAATGTGGAAACAGAAGTGGAACGGAGTGTCTTAACACTAGGTTCCCGGGTTTCCTCTGCCTACCCTGCCTTGTGCAGGATACAGCGTGAAGCTATGTATGAATGTATGTAAATAAGAGGCCTCTCGTGTCGCAAGGGCACAAGCTTGTGACTGTGTACGCGATATGTTGTGGGTTAGATTCCCGATCGAGATAGTGAATATTTAATACTATCGTTTCTTCGAAATAGAAACAAGGCAAAGCGCGGCGTTGAGTTACGCCACTCAATGTTTTAAATTTGTTGAAAGTGGAAAATGAAATGGAGTATCTTAATACTTAAGATTAAGGTTCTCAAATTCCTTTTGCCTAACCTATAATACAGCATGAAGCATAAGAAGACTGAAAGACATTGCGTGTATATTATTACCAAAACAAAGTAATCAATATCAATATCTATAAACTGTCGCATTTACAGTCGCAAAATATGACGATATTTTTTATATTTTCTCTAGCTACAAAGACGCGACTTCAGTTACATGAATTATAGCCTATATGTTATTCTGACGTCTTAGTTATATTACTGTAAAGTTTCATTCAAATCTACTCAGTAGTTTTTACGTGAATGTGGATGTTTGTTTCACACTCAAAATTTTCACATTTCTAATATTAGTAGAATTTACCCAAATAGGATCATTAAACATATGACTCGTTGCACCACGATGGCCTTATTATTTATTGTATAAATAAAGTAAATAAATTATAAATAGATACATACAATATTTATAATAACCCGTAAAAATTATAGAAGATAATTTTCTTAAAAGTCAAGCTAGTTAATTCTAAGTTTAAATCTTAACAAATGTACTTAAATATTTTTCTAATTAGATAAATGAGCATAGACAGTTAAATAAAATTAAAAATCCAGATAAAATATAGATCACTCACAAGTTTTTTATTATCTCTTTATCGAAAAACAAAATAAAAATACACGCCATCTATAACTTTTATGTTGTAAACATATTACACCTACGGAATTCAAGAATTTCGTTGAAAGAGAACTACATAATATTGACTCTTGTGCATAGATGGCGACATTTTTCTGTTAAAACGCCGTATACCATTTATCTGCAATACTTGTGTTATACAAAAGTTACACAATATAAAAAAATATTTTAATTATAGTTTTCCAATTTCACTTCGAGTTTGGAGGCTTTTGAAAATTGTATAATATTTTTTTTTTTAAGATATATCCTTCTGTTATATAAAGCCATCGTGGTCGAAGGGCCTGGCATGAAAATATTAGCGCCAAGGTTCTAGGTTCGATTAACACTCCAGCAACAAGACAAAGCAAGGCAAAACTGATTTCATTTGATTTTGAAATTCATTTAATTTCTCTTCTCGACCCGCCCGCAGCTTCAGCCGCTTGAATTCTACTATTTTATTAATTAGTTTCAACTTACTATACTTTATTGTTTCAGTAATATTATTATTTTTAAGATAACATCTATGTATGCATAGAAATCTAAAATTTTAGCTAAGTTAATAAAAATGTTGTAGTAATTTTGTCGGCACAATTTAAAAATTGATGTCTTTTTTTTATTTCTAACCAATTTAAATAAAATAAAGACTGCATTAAAATTTGGTTAGCCGTTAATGAGATAAGCGCATAAAAATGCAGGTACAGACAAACTAAAATTGTAAAAATCACAACTTTTTTACCTATTACAGTAATAGATGTTATACATATATTTTTAATATACCTTTACGTACAGACAGAGATTAGTTACAGATTTATTATAAGTATAAAATATACTGATGGAATCATTAAATAAAACAAATCTAATAAAGTCAATATATTTATTTTACAAAAGACCATTATTATTAACATTCAACTAACGAATCTTCCTCCAAAAACAAATACAACCTTTTCTAAAATAGACATCACAGATAAAATATAGACACAAAGTATTTTGCCACTAAACATTTGAACTTTGAGACACTTATATGAGAACTGCTTAGTAAGACGGGATATTTTATATAAATAAATTGACTGAAAATAATACAAATAACATTACCAAATAGAAAGAACCGAGTTAATTAAAAATTTAAAAAAAATTGAATAAGTGAATGCTTTTACTTTCAAGGATATTTTTTTAGTTCAGGTAACATGCTACATTAACCAGACCAATAGGAATGATTAAAAAGTTTAAATCAATAGTACTTTTAATAATCAACTGTATTATTTTTTTATAATTCCTTTTTAACTTTTTGTACAATATATAGGAAATATATGTAATATAAAATTAGCATCAATGCTTATTTTAATATACTTTTTTTAAATTATCAGACCAGAAATTATGTTTGTTTTTTCTATTCTTTATGAAATAAAATATGTTTTCACATGAAATTTTGACGTATATAAAAAACAAAAGCCATAAATGTATAATTCCAAATTAGAATATAACAAATCCATTTTACAAATTTCTAAATTGATATTTAAAATTAAAAAAAAAAAGTTCAAATTATGACAAGTCGAAACAAGCACCGCAAAGAACTTTCATATAACATACGGATATGTACAATTTATATAACACTTTAAATTTGTATATATTGTGTATTTTCCATTTAGGAAAAGGGAATAGTTTTTAATAATCGAATTATCAAGTCTAATATGATTTTTTATTTGATCAAGTTACACGTTAGTAGGATACTCGGTAACAAACTAAATTTAACTACAATATATTTAGAAATTAGCTGCATTTTTATAAAAAAAATAATATTAGTCAAGGTATTGTTGGCAAAATAAAACTTGTCCATAACAATTAAGCCGCGATTAAACTTTATACATATACATATATACATTATACATGTAATATTCATATATTTCATAATTATTTTGAAATCGATAAGTACAAAGTTTTCCTAAATAGAAAACACTTATAATTTATAGCACGATAAATAAGGACACGACCAAAGCTTAACAATTTAACACTAAACTACAATGAACGTATGATTAATTTATAAAATGTTTATTTACAGACTCTAACAAAATATGACCAGAAATAAAAATTAAATTAGAAAATGTTAAAATTATGTTTTTATATTATTGTTGTTGATTTATAAAATATAATACTTATAATTGTTATGATAGTTTTATAAATTAAGTAATCATAATTAAGAAAGTAAAAAATATTCCAAAATAATATTTGTTCAATATTTTTATTATTTCTTAACAGAATTATGTTTTGTTAATAATAATAGAAAAAGAAATATAAACACAAATATAAAATTTAAACATAAATAAATGTACACTAAAATTAAAAAAAAAACAACATTTTTATTATTCACAAAAATACACAACATATAAAATAGTTAAGCAGTATTTTTATACTCAATTAGTTACTTCTGCGATTTCCACCTACTTATAATATTAAAATATGAAAACACATAATTTGCATATTTACTAAGGGACTATTAGTATTTGGTTATTCTGAATATTTTCTTGATTCTGAAAAAAGCATAACTTTATAAAAGTCTTCCTTTGTACGTATTTCTCGGAACAAGTTAAATTAAAAAAAAAACAAATAAACATTTTGCATACAAATGATAAGTTTCTTTTTACACTGAAAAAATAAACAATTAAAAAACTATTTAGGTATGTTAAAAAATATCAATAACATTTCTTTATTTATGTTTAAACTTGGAGGAAAAAATCCTAAATTAAAATGGTGGAGGTGGTCATTAAAAAAAATAAAAAAAATATAAAGAGGTAAAGCGGTTTTAAATTTGGAATACATGAAATTCGATATTCAAAATTTCAAATTCTTAATTCATATTTCACCACTAGGATTTTTGTATAGGAGATGATAGCAACTATTTCATAGTTATTAATTATATTTTTACCAATTCATATTGCAAAACATAAAAAATATAAATAAAAAATATAAAAAGTGCTCTTAGCTGTAGTTATTTACATTTATAACACATAATATGTATGTATGCTATGTACAGTGACAACAAAGATATATAAAATTAATTAATATAATTATTTAATTGTACTATTAAATTATTATCTGAGGTCTTCCCCTTAACATTGAATTGGCTTACAACGATTTACGACAGTAATAGTTTTACACAACATCAATTCTATAATTATATATTATCTATTGATATATTGTACATATATAAAGTTATGTCTATTACAAAAAGTTCTTTGATTTTAGCGATTTTTCATATATTTTGAACGAAATTTTTCAATTGTATTAATCTGTATGAGACGTTCTGGATTACTCGCCTATTTCAAGGTGCATAAAATTTTATTTATAATATCGGTATTGACTATTATGTCTAAAATATGTGAGGTGCGACGATTTGTTGTATACTATAGGATATTTCTACAATTTATTTTGCAATTAAACAATATTATTCAGTGATTTAGAATATATTTATATTCAGATTAATAAATATAAATAAAAAAATATTTTTGTTAAAAAAAATATGCAAGAAAAAAATCCAACTGTCACAATTCGTTATCAAAGGATACAAAATGACAATAATACTGATAATCTCTGATCATTGAGCAATCTATTTTTTTTTTATTAAAATGAACGGCAATTTTTTTTTGTTTTCGAATCTTATGCCTAGGAATATTTTTACAAAGTAATTTTCATATAATATGTATAATATATGTTTTATTAATGACATGAATTGAGTGGTCCTCTAAAATTATGGCAATGTTTGGGGCAATGTCAATTGAGAGGCCTTCGTATTGTCTCCTCAACACTTTCGTGAAATTAATATATTTTTGATCATATTATAATATTTATGAACTAAGAAAATATAATAAGAAAATATTTTTTTAGCCCAAGTATTCTTGGAAACGGTTATCGACAAATGTATATTACGTTTATTCCCAATAATTTCGTAAATGAGTTCTAATACTTTATTCAAAGCTAAAAAAAACATCTAAATCAATAAAAACAAAAATATGTATAAAAAAAATTGAATCAATTTTACTCAATAATTAATACCAAAGAAAAATATATATAAAATAACAACCAATCACAAGAATCTAATATACAAACGGCAAAACACATACAATTTAAAATAACACGTAAAGTAAATTTTCTTTCAAACTTCATTAATACTAAAATTTAATAGTTTAGGAGTTTAGGCGGGACAGAGTGTTGAAATTTGTTCTTTTTCAGAGTTGACGCGCGCTATTAGCTGGTCGGCCCAGCGGTGCGCCGTGCGGTCCACGGTCGAAGGGACCGTGAGACATTGCATGCCACCATACTCGCATGCGATCTGGAAAAAAAAACAAAAATAATTCAAAATACTAAATTTAAAAACGTATAAAAATTTGGACTCTTGAAAACCGTTCAAGCGCTCTGACCCCTAAGACGAATGGCTTAGTGGTCAAAGCTCTTGAACGGTTTTCAAGAAGCGCAGGTTCAAAACCTGCTTCGTCCAAATTTTTATACGTTTTTAAATTTAGTATTTTTCTTTCCTAAGTGTTGAATAACACTTTAAAAATAGTAAAAATAATTTAATTTTAAAAAAAGGTTTTTGTATCTATCCAACAATAAGCACAAATAACAACCTGTCGTTTTTTTTTTAATTTGGCAATATGACAGTTTTCTTAATTTGTATTTAATTTATTATAACGTTCTCTCATTTTATTTCAGTTTGACGCAGTATACTGCACATGGCAAAGTACACAAAGAGCACTTGGAAACCTAGTGTTAAGACACCCTGTCCCGTTCCCCTCTTTTCAGTAAATTTGAGGCATTGTGTATTGAATGCTGAAACTCAGCGCCACGCTTTCCTTTCTTACCAAAGCGAAGAAATTAAAATATTAAATATTTCACTTCCGAGTGAAGGAGAGTGGGGATCGAACCCAAAACGTATCATAATTTAATTACATTACAAATTCTATGTGAACTATAAATTGGAAGAATTTATATTTTAATTGAAAACGTAATATATAACTTTCATGATTCGCTCAATCTGATTAAATATCAATTAAAAACAATATCATCATTGATGAAAAGACGTCTAGACATCTAACATTAGGCTTCCTGTTTGCATGAGATGAAATATTTCCTTGCAAGATGAAGCGCTATACTACTTTTACTAGCCTACTTACAATCAATATACCTAGCGATATAAAAAATACATAATATTAAAAATTGCCGTTACAAAGACATGAGTGCCGCGATTAAAAATACGTTAGTCCACAGATTATAAACACTTTTGTAGTATTAAAAAAATGTTATCATTTATAAATATCTCAATTGCTTTTAATGACTAAAATTTTACTATCGATCATGATTTCATATTGAATCCATGATCGATATTAACATTTTAGTCATCATAATCGCTACGAACAATTAAAGTTATTTTATTATGACAATATGAAGCTAATATATGTAGTAATGTTAATACTACTTCCTATGAATACTCCATTATAAGACATTTAATGATATATTGAGTAACGCAGTGCTTCGTTTATTCGAGGGAAATTGGGAAACTGAAGTGTCGAAATATGAAAATGGAGTTTCTTAACACTAGGTTGTGAAGTGTCCCTCTGCCTATTTGTATACGGATTAAAGCATAAATCAATAAAAACTAGATATAATTTTTTTTCTTTTACTTTTCGTTTATATGTATTGTTGTGTTTTACTAAAAATAGAAGAGGGTTTATGGATAAGATCTTTTCCCTCGGCATGATCACGGAAAAGTATTCGACAATAAACCAAAAAGTTTTTTGTACTTTTGTGAACTTGGAAAAGGCCTTTGACAAGGTTTAATCGGGCGTTAAACAAAGTTGCGCAATGACAGCTTAGTTGTTCAATTTGTATTTGGATAGCTGTCTTCAAGGAGTGAAACAAAGTGATAGGGGAATCAAAGGTAATTTCCTGCTGTACACGGATGATGCAGTTCTTATAGCATCATCAGAAAGCGAGTTACAGGCATAAGTTACTACTATGGAATAAAGGTGTGCAAATAATGGTCTAAGCCTGAACACGAATAACACGAAGGTTCTGATATTTGAAAGAAATGAAGAAAGAACGCAATCCAAAATCAGCTGAGAAGTATGTTTAGTAGAAACGAAAAATACGAAATGCATGTGGAGAGGCATATTGCTGCCGGTAACAGATTCAACGGTGCTTTGGCTGCATTGTTGAAACATCAGCATAGCTGCGCGTTTGGCCGTACATAATGCAGTATTGGTACCGACGCTATTGTACGGCAGCGAAACGTGGGTATTACATAAAAAGAAAGTAAGATGAATACTGTGGAGATGCGATCTTTTCGTAGTAGATCTTTCGTGTAGATCTTTTGTGTAGATCTTTGTGTAGCTGATCATGCGATCAGCTACCTACTATTCTGTGTATCTCTTTATATGGTATGCAGCATATAAAGAGATACACAGAATAGTAGGTACAAACGTGAATGTCGCAGTGAGAATGAAGAAAAACGTGCTCAGGTGGTTTGGGCACGTCGAGCGAGTGACTGAGGAAAGAATGGTAAAAAAGATTTATGAATAAAAAGTGAGTGATAAGAGAGGGAAGGGGAGACCTTGATTGACCTTCAAAAATACAGTATTTACGATAATGGAGGAGGGTAGCGTAAAAAGCATGAGGAACCCCAGAGGGCATATATGAAGAGATTGGTGACAGTGGACGAGGCGAAAGACGTATGCCGAGATCGTAGCGTTTGGTGTTCCGTTCTCTCTGCCTACATACTCGTATATAGCGCGAAGCGTTATCAATTAAGTAAAAAGTATTAGTTTGAATTAAGAAAATAAGATCTTACATTTTCTCGATTACTACATATTTTAAATGAAATATATTTAATTTAATCAATTGAATTAATTACCTATTTTGAATACTGTACATTTTTGAAACCTGACTTTTTAGATAATTGCAGTAGTCCGTGGTTACGGGTAGACTAACATGCGTAATTGTACATTTATAATCTAAGTGAAGAAGTATAAAGATACCCAAGAAAATGCAGTCGCTTTTTATATCTTACAAATATTATAAGAATTTAAATTATTTTCTTCCAAATATATGACTAAACAAGTTACAAAAACACATCAAACTTACTCTATAATGATGTAACAGTGCTCTATCAGTGGGAACCCCCACGGACGTGGCTCCAGGCGCCAGTTCCCATACAAAGTGGTTGCCAAGCTCCACAGCGTCTCGCGGCCTGAGCGCGTACTTGCTCCTATTCTTTAGAGCGTGGGGCGCCGCCCAGCGACGGGTTTTGCGTGATGTCACTAATGGCGCCGGAGC
>JAYDZJ010000023.1:4627016-4637336 GCA_034509065.1 Eueides lybia
CACTATATTGATAATATTTCGAAAATATCGCAAATATTGTTCTTAAACTGTCCATAATTGGGGTGTTTACCTTAGTTCCAAAAAGACAGTAATGCGAGCAATTATTTAATACTTAGGTAGTAGTAGGTAAGTATATTTTTAGAGAGAGAACGTGTAATCAACTCATCCTAGTTTCCTTTAAGCCTGTTGTGACCGCTTCACGCTGTATCCCGCACATGATAGGGTAGACAGAGGGAACTTGGGAACCTAGTGTTAAGACACTTCGTTCCACTTCCGCAGTGTTGAGTGGCGGAACTCAACGCCGCGTTTTGCCCTGTAACCAGAGCGAAGAAATGAAAACATTTGATATTAAATTTGAAAATATTAAATAATTCATTTCCTCGAGTGAGGATCAAACCCACAACCTGACGTTTACAGTCACACGCTTGTGTCGCTGCGCCACGACAGGCCATATCTGATACCTACTCTACATTTAAATTTTCTCATATCATCAGAAAGTGCTTATTACGCAAAATCACTTTTTCTAAGATTTATTTAGACCCTATTCCACATTGTGCCTTCGTTTTAATTTTAACAGAAATTTCCCTTCGTTTTGAACCAGCTTCAACTTTTCTCAAGACACTATATTTATATTTCTCAATGGATATTAAGTTTTTCACATGAGGTATAAAGTTAATAATACCTTTTATGTTGCCAGGAATTAACAATCATAATTTTTAAAAACTTATCAAATTCGTCGTCTTCACATAATTTCACGAGACATCGTTATCGTTTTAAAATACTATAATTGTATAATATGAATACTATACATGTTATACAAATATAATATTTTAGAATGATAACGATGTCTCGTGAAAGCACATTTTATAGATATCTAGGTCGTTTTCGAATTATGCAGACAACACTTATAACGTGCCAACGTGAGGTATAATTCGTGTGTTAACGACATCACTTGTGACTTGTTTAGTGCTTACAGTACTGACGGGTCGGAGCGTTAGCATCGTGAACATGGACGTTATTTTGACGTTTAATGTCAATGTCACTATCATCTCTTTCCTCGAGTGCGAAAAATGCTTGAAATACAAGCATTTTACCATCTTCATAGGCTACACTACACACTCCACTCATGTTTATATCAAAAAATGTTCAGTCCGGTTATGTTTAACTTGTTGAATCCGTAAGCACACTCACAAGTTGACCGAATTATTAATACTGCTAATAGACGATCAATAAAACTGAACCCACGTTAGCAGTTGAAACGTTGTAAATGCTGTTCGCACCGTTCAGAAAACTACATTCATATGTATGTAAATATGTATAAAGGATTACCAAAATATTTTTTCAGATCTGGAACTAAAATGAGAATGGTCCGAAGTACCGGCAGTAGCGTTAAATATTCAAAATTTATCGACTATGAAACTATGTTAAGCATAGTACAGCATATGGCAACTGAAAGCCCTGATATGGTACAAATCGCGTATCTAACACCACAAACTACAAGAAACAAAAGTCTTATTGCTTTAGAACTGCATAGCGATACACATAGCAAAAAACCTGGAATACTTATTATTGGAAGTAATTATTTTATTTATTTTCTTCATAACATATATCCATACACCACGTGGTCACCTGTACTTATGTTTAAGTTTTTATTGGGACTAGAATTTAATGTACCTAGCTTTATAAGACATTTGGTTTTTTTTATAAAAATCGTAATTAAAATATTTTATTACAACTTTAGCACTGAATGGAATGACGTGGGCTGGACCAAATGCTGTTATTGAGTTAGCAGAGAAGCTTCTATATGATACGAATTACCAAACGCCATTCTTTAACGACTACGATTGGTGAATATTACTTTACACTTTTATATTATTATCAATGTTTAGTATTTCAATAAAATAAAATTATTTTGGTAAAGCAATATATTAGAACTTTTTACGGACCATCTTTATCTGTAAAAAGAGCATAAATTTTAGACAAATATTTTTAGAGATGATTCTCTATCTAATAAAAATTAAGCTTGTACCTAGAAAAACTATGTTTCAGTTTGTTGTACTATATTAAAGAGGCATAAATGTAAGAGGTTTGTTCAAAAAGTATCGCGAATTTTGTTTTTTTTTGCAAAAAAAAAATTTATTTATTACACTTGTGCCAAGGTTTTTTCAAATTTTTGAAGCACTTTGAAAAGTCTTTTTTTTTATCTTGTTCAGCACCTCCTTCAATGCTGTCTTTATCTCGTCAATCGCAGCGTAGGGTCGTCCTTTTAAGGGTCTCTTTAGTTTCGGGACCAAGAAAAAGTCACAGACGTCATGAGTATATATTGGTATATAAGGTCACAAAAACTGAATATACGTAACCCGCGAAAATTTAAAAATCGCGATACTCTTTGAACACACCGCGTATTCCACTACATTATACCTACATTTTGTTACAAATGTAATTATGAAACGACGGAGTTTTAGCATATCTACTAGATAATTATTTCTTCTACTGTATACTGTACCGTTAATATAATTATTTTAACAGGTACCTAATACCCATAGCAAATCCTGATGGGCTTGAATTTACAAAAAAAGTTCAACATTACACTTCAATAGATCCTACAGAATGGTCCAAAAATCTTACTGCCAGAGATATGAAGACGAAACCTAGCGTGTGGCATAAGAATATTGACAAGACGGAAGGTCAAATATGTTTCGGGACCAATATAAATCGGAACTTTGCGTACCACTGGCAAGGTAAAAAAAATCTTTCAAATAATATAATAATATTAATTTTTAAGTAGAAGTAAATAGTATAAGAATATTTATTTTTATGTAATAGTAAAGGAATGGGGATATATATTTTTATTTTTAATATTTGGTTTAGACAAATTGTTTTGCGTTATCTTGTTTACGATAAATGTCCATATCAGGCCTGTCGTGGCGCAGTAGGCCTAAGCGCGTGACTATTAATGCGACAGGTTGCACGTTTGCAATTTTCATTTCGAAACACGATATTGAACACTTAAATGCTTCAAATTCGGCAGAAAATGGGGAACGGAAGTGTTTTGATGGAAACGGTGTGTCTTAACACTAGGTTCTGAAGTTACTGTGCCTACCCTGCCATGTGAGTGAAGCTATAAAAATACCTAAAAAATATGGAGTGAGATGAGAGCTTATTATCGTTTTAGATACTAATTGATAATTACAGGTCAAGTGTGACGCAGCTGAAATTGGTACAAGGACAATATAATTTCTGGATTATAGATCAACAGTAGATATTAACAACTAATAGAAATAGACAAGCTTGAATTTGCAGGCCTATTTATTAATTTTGTATGAAATTAACTACAAATATAAAATAGTTGTGGTCACTTTTTGAAATACATATAAATCACACTTTTCTGATTTTTTGAAATTAAGTTTGGACGTATGCTAATAGCATACCTTGTAGCAGCATTTTCTACTGTTATAAACCTTAAATATAATATAATAAATTTTTAGTTTAAATTTCTTAAACGTAAAATGTAAAAGGAAAACACCCTTTCTTTAAAATGTTCACTTTGTGTCAAATTTTATAACTACAGTTCACGGGAATTAATTTAACGCAAAATGCAGCGAAAACGATGTATAATTGCTTCGTTTGTTTGAATTATGTTAACTTAAAAAAAAAAAAAAAAATGTGCCTAAGGGACCGCAGATGTCATATTTGATATTAATTCCAGCTTGATACCAACAAAATGATCATATAAGTATTCCGTTTTATTATTTTGAGTTACGGAACCCTAATTTAATAACTTGTCTACGATTAAAATTATCTTCAATGTCAATAACTCATATATTATCAACAATAATCTGTTTCAGGTACCTAATAGCAATTTATTGTTATAATTTTTTACAGACGATGTCCGTAAATCACCTCATCAATGTTCGCAGTTTTATCCCGGAGAAAGGCCGTTTGATACAACGGAAGCGCAAGCGATAAGAGCATACGTACACAAACTGACTGATATTGTATATTTAGCTATACATTTACATTCAAGCTTTGTACTAAAAAAAGTAATCATTTTTTATTAAGCATTAACGTCTCTTAAGTAACATTAACACTCTTAAAAATCCAACACTCTTGGTGGTAAGTTTTTAGTACACATATAAAAAAAAACTCTTTTAGAGGAAAAATAACTAAATTGTGTTCTTTCATCTAACATTGTTCTTGAATTCGGGCAAAAAGCGAAAAATGGAGTGTGTTCTCCCTCGACTTACCTATGGCCGTATTCCAAATTATCAAAATAGCGTACATAGCGTACCACAGATGACTCCACAGGTGACTTGTCTAGTGCTTACAGTACTGACCGGTCAGAGCACGGAGCTTAGATAGACTATCTAAGCTCCGTGGGTCAGAGCGTTAGCATTATAAGTATTGACATTACTTTGACGTTCCACGTCAATGTCACTATCGTCACTTTCCTTGATTGCGAAATACAAGCAATTTACCATCTTCGGCTACACTACATATTGCGGTCATGTTTATATCAAAAATTGCTCTGTTGAATTCGTAAGCACACTTACAAGGGGTCCGAGTTATTAATACCGACAAAGCCGACAGTTGTTGGCGCGTCCGCGGCGCGTCACTAAATCGAACCCCACGTTAGCAGTTGAATTTGAAATGTCTTTTCTACTATTTTGATAATTCGAAAACGGTCCATAATATAGGGGCAAGCGTGAAGGGAGAGGAAATAAGATTTATTCATACGAGGTAATTACAGGAATTTATATTGTATCCATGGCGATATACTTTACATCAGCGAAGCAACTATAGGACATTGCAAGAAATAGGAGAATACGCGGCAAGACAAGCACGTCTTCCTGATGGTAGACTATTCGAGGTATTACATTTTTTCGTCACATACAAAGTTCATCTATATTCAACGTTTAAGTAACGCACTATTAATAAGTATCTTACAAAATAATATGGAGACTTGGTGTCTAAAATTAAGTAAAGGGCCATCCAATAATCACGTGAGGCTTGAAAAGGGAGGATGGAGGGGGTTCGGCAAAAATAACGGAATATCACAAGGTAGAAGAGGTGCAGTAAGATATCACGTGAATTTATTTTTTCGTCAAATGCGTAATGCAAGAGTAAAATGAAATCTACGAAAAAAAATACACGAGATTTTGGGTATAGGGGGGTGGGGTAGTCTTAAACCTTACCACGTATCACCAAAGTGGGAGAAGGGGTTGAAAAATGCCAAAAAAAACATCACGTGATTAATGGACAACCCCTAACTTACTTTCATTTTATGAAAATAAATATTTTGTTAGAAAGTAAAAAAAAATATTTTGAAGGTACACCAAGCTAGTAGTGATGGAAGGGTTGCAGGATCCCTAAGCGACTACCTCTCTGGTGTAGTTGGAACTGAATTGGTGTTCCTAGTTAAGCCCTATCATGATCTATATCCTGACTACACAAATTCATCAATATTCGGTAATCTAATCAAATAAATTACATTTTTCTTAGTTTTACATATACATAACCTCCCTACTCTGTCAGCACATGAAAGCATTGTTAAGACACTGTTCAGTTTCTCACTTTTCGCCGACTTTAAGGAATTGGAGAAACTCTTTTTTTCTCGAATGCTATCGAGCTGGAAAAAACTAACCTCGAGAAAAAAATAAAATTTGAAACTTTTCTATTAGTCTATTATGAATAGTTTAAAAATAAAACTTGAACAGTATATAACCTTACGCTGGTTTACGCAGATGCACGCAGACGCAGAATTAACTTGATTGGACGGCGTAAAAATTTAAATCTATTGTACTAATAGGTATTCTAATATTATAAACTGAAGAATTTGTTTGTTTGTTTGGTTGAAAGCGCTAATCTTAAGATCGATTGCTTCAATTTGGTATATTGTATATGTATTGGATAGCGAATTTATCGAAAATGGTACATATAACGATAGTGAATAAATTAAAAAAAGTCGACAATTTATGTGCGTGCGCTGCATCAACCAAGCTACTCAATCAAATATTACGAAATTGTTCACCTTTAAAATTAAAAAAAAAACGGACTACTTTTATGTTTTACAAATTACATATAAATATAATACTGATTATAAAACGCGTTCATTTCGTAACGTTTCGGTTTAGATTGGCCAAAATTATTTTAATTGCGATTTCGATTATCGAGAATTTATATATAGGTTATATTACTTAATATTGCGTTATTATTTTCGAGTCTTAGACCATGCCGAGAGTCGCATGCAAAAACTAGTACAGTACATATTTGTGTCATTAAGTACTATTAAGGCATATATATCTCGCTACGTACCTACTACAACGCAGCTTTCTATAAGTTGTTTTTATTATATTTCATCAAAGATCCAAATTCACCGTACCGGCGGAAAATGCCGCACAAATTTTTGAGACATTGAATGTTGTGTGTTAAAGGTTTGGTAATAACCTTAATCAACGATTTTATATATGATAACACGCCTTGGGAATAAAATGCTCGCTCCAGGCTATTTCAAATGTATCATTGTCAATTATAATAATATGATGTAAAGCTTTGATTAAAAAAAATATATGTCCCGCTGAGTTTCTTTCGCCGTTTCTTCTCAGGTCCGAGGCAGTAACTTTAGTGAACTGGTGGTAAATTGTTTGACGTTCAAAAAACGTAGCTGTAACTTCTTATTTTGAATAATATTATTTGAATTTGAATTTTAACATCTTAACCCCGCGGTTTGTCTGTCTTTTTACCAAAGTAATGAAATGAAAATAATCCATGCCCCATTTATTCCCTATTTAACGATAATACTTTATTTTCAGAATCATACGTACGTAAGTCGATATCGGTTATCTTAAGCTTGGTCAGAGGCTGGAGAAGCAGTACTAAGCTCAACACGCTGTCATTTTTTGGTAAAGATGTGGAATTTTAAATGATATTTCAATAAATTTAATATACAACGACCATTAGTATTCATTATTGACTTTTATTAAACCTACACTTAGTAGAAATAAAGCAAACACTGATAATTTTGAGGAATCTCTTATTAGTAGTGATTATTTTAGTAAAATTAATAAGTTTATTGGATATTTGGTAGAAAGCCTCGAAAATTATAATATCGAAAAAAAATATTTAAAACTTTATCCTTTATTAGAAACATATATGGGAATTACAAAAAAAACAAAATATAATTTTTGGCAACTTTTTTATAACACTTTGGGTTCAAAAAATAAACAACGTACTTTAGATACATACAAAATGAGCAATACAATAAATAAATTATATACAAAATACAACTAATATCACCTCTTAGTTTCTGAGGGAATGGTATTTTTTCTTAAAACCGACGCATCTATGTCCCAATTCTTGGACATATCGTCTAAGGATTGCAGTAACCGCATCTGTTTCTCATTATTTTCTTTGAGGTCACTTGTATGTATGAGGTGGAGGTAGAAAGACACTTGGTGTAAATGCTGCAGTCTTTTGTACAATGGTCCCATTAGAGCCTCGTTTCTATATTCGCGCCAGTACTTCAAATTTCTATCGATGATCGTAACCAAGTGATCTTTCACATCTTTCAAACAAGTTTTCTTCTGGGAAATTGACTGCAAATAAAAAAATTGATATCAATAAATTTAATTAGAATTTTGAAAATGTATTTAACGAAATCAAATGGTTCGTGCATAATATATAAACAGAATATATTGATAAATTAATAAGACAAAGTATTTCTTATTGTATTGTCTTTTTATGCATATTTCTGTTAGATCAAGCAAGAGTCTACTCCGTAAGTAAGTACCTACTCCGGGGAGAACCTTTATGTGATAGTTGTGCCAAATAAAGATTTAGTGGTACAGTTACATTTCACTACTATTATTACTAATCACGACTATTGAATCTAATAAATCAATGAACGTCGTCTGCACACACAAAAAAGCATGACTCATTGTCACGTGCATGAGAAAGTGCGGGACAAAAGGCACGAACGGCCTAAGTGTGAGCATTAATAACAAGTTACTTATAATTAATTTAAACATTACTATACTTTATTTTAGTATTTTTCCTATATGTTCTATGATTTCATTATTTTTAGATATGGGTGCAGTTATTTGTAACTGACGTAAGTTTTTGTTGTAATTAACCAGAAATTAACAATCAAATAACCAAGCTGAAGCTAAAACAAAAAATATTACTGAACAATATCTGTACAAGGGTATGACGAATGACATAATATGACCTTATAGATGTATGTAGATCATAACGATACAACACCGAGTAGCGTACTATTTATAGTGTTTTTTTCCACTGATGATGATTTACCTTCAAACTTGATATATATTTTGTTTCGTTTTATATTTTTCTAGTTATATAACACAACTAGAAACTTAAATTTGTACATCTTCTGGACTGAGGACTTCTAATGTAAAATAACTTTAAGAAATAATTAAATATGCCCTTTAAAAAAATTGCTATGCACTATGAGCATTTTGAATGAATATATGAAAATTGACTTTGAAATAGCCGTAACCCGAAGTACATAGTTAAGACAAGCTTAACTACAAAAAATATAAAATATCACTTCGTAAAAGTTTATGTTGGTTATGGTGAGCAATTGCAAACTAAAAAGTTAAGCTGCTAATGGCATTGTAGGTCAGTAATTAAAAATTTTAAATAGTACATTATAAAAATGAGGCATTGGAAAAAATATTAATAAAAACTGCTATCAATATAATAAAAAGTCATATAAATAAGTAACATTGCTATATAAGAACGTATAGGATTTTAAATAGAGTGCATGGGTGATGTTCAAAAACACGGATTTAAATTTCCTTTAAAATATTTGTATGCAAAAGTTTTTATTTTAAATTACGTATTGATTGGCCTTTAATTTATCGCTCAAGGACTATCGTATAGCATTACTGGCGTGACGTTTGTTCTTATCTCAGTATACCTAAAGTATTACGATGCTATATTAGTACAATGCAACTTAGCAAATATTACGCATTGCAGAACACAAGTTTATTAACTGCAATAAACTTAATGGGTCATTCAGTAAACAGCGGCTGTCGTTTGAATCAGATAGTGTTATAATCTACCAACTGCGAATACTCGAATAGAGTGATTATGTTAACGTTATTTTAGTGCTTTCATACATATGTGTATGGCCACATTAAAATGAAGACTAAATTATTTGTATGTAGACTAAATTATTTTTAAATAAAGATTACTGTTTCTATGATAGATACAGTTCTTACTTAATTTCAATTTATACTGATAATATTCAATTAATATTGATAATATTATAAAAAATCTATTAAGCTATGTAGCTGATATAAAAAGTCTCATATCTTATCGTCCACATTCGACTTCCTTGCCCTGATATACCTAGACGATATCGTGTCGTGGATTGGATTTAATTATTTCTATTACTTAAATGAAATATATTATAATATTATAGAGTCTATAGTAATTTGCTATTCAAAAGACTGGAGACTGCACCGCAACGGTTACAGTGAAGTCATTATTTCCAAAGCACCAATAATAAATGATAGTAATAAATACTTATTTAACATATACGTTAGTGTTTTCACTTTTGGTTATATTAAATACACTGTTGGATATACAAAGTACATTGTATTCTTAGTTTTAGAGATAAAAAGGCAAGAAGAGACCGACAAAAAATTAAAACTCATAGTTTTGAGCTCTATTATAAGCGTTTTCAATAATGATTTCCGCATATATCTTTCATTTACATGATTGTATGTACATTGATTTAGTGCTAATAACTTACTTTGGAGTAGCAAAAAAACTAAATGTGTGATATTCAGAGTACCCAACAAGAAAATTGTGAAAGCAAATGTACTCTTAAATTGTGAAGCCGAGGATCCTATTGATTCTATTGCATTTCTCGGTATCACCATTGACTCTAAAATTAAAGTGAGGAGTGATATTGATGGATTTGCGAATAGACTTAGCTAGGTTGCTGAGCTAAAAATCAGTATATTAACAGAAGTGGAAACAACTCGACTCGTTTACTTTAGCTACTTTTATAGCAATATGTCCAACGACATTTTACTTTGAGGTGATGCAGCCGGTATTAGCCGAATGACATGCTTGCTACTTCTAACGTAAAATAATACAATATATACTTTTGATTAAAAAAATACATGTTTCACTGAGTTTCTTGCAGCTTTAGTGAACCGGTAGTAAAATGCTATATTTCTCACGACAGGCGCGCGCGCAAGTGTCTGGGCGCGCGTGTAACATGTCGGTGTGTGTGTGAGTGTACCTGTGGCAGCGCGCAGAGGGACAGGCGCGCGCGTAAGTGTC
>JAYDZJ010000023.1:5498914-5510368 GCA_034509065.1 Eueides lybia
GCCACAACTCGCCAATACACGTTTTTATGTTACTAGCAGTGATAGGATGAGTTGGCTCTAATAATTCCTAAAACGAACAAAGAAATATCACTACATATTTTTTAAATACTGTATAAAAATTTAAACGAGCTAGTGTCTCACAAACCATTAAGTCGCCATATTTTTTTGGAAAAAATATATTATTAATTATGTACAACCTATTGATGTCGTTAGCATCTCTATAGGGTGATTTTAGACATTTAGAATTATAGTGTAATAGAGGAGAATATTCTTTATTAAATATTTTTACATTTTTAAACTGTTATTTCATACTTAAAAATCCCAAAAACGAAAAAAGTTAACACTATATGTTCTTTTTTTAAGGAAATATAACAACAAACCTCCATTTTTTTTTTCATGAAATTTAAATATTTTATTTTTCACCCCCGACGCAAAAAGAAGGGCGACATTTAATAATAATTAATTCATCTGTCCGTGTGTCTGTCTATGACACCGTAGGATCACAGTGCGGTCAAGATGAAGTAGTGACTTTTTGAGAGTATTTCTCAATTTTTAATTTTGGTTTTTAAAGCATGTTTGACTAAAAAAAGAATAAAAAACGTAATTTAAAATATTTACCTGTGTCAGTTGCAGGAGTATTCTTTGCAATCTCAACAAAGGTTCAACAGTCCGCACGTCAGATTGCACAACAGACAGCCTAAGCCGCCATTCACTCAATAATTCATTGATAATTCGTGTTCCCTCATCGTTATTATCATTTAATTCTTTTAACCTGCGAAAATATTATTGTTTAATCGTTATTTGTAATATATATTGATTTAAAGATTGTAGATTATAATGTATGGTAGCGGATTCAAATGGCGCTGAAATATTGTTTTACATTTATAATTTAATTGTTTTCCACGACTTCGAATAATATATTTAATACTCTCAAATTATATCTTTGATATTTTCATTTCTTTGCTCTGGTAACAAAGTAAATCCCGGCGTTGTGTTTCGCCGTTTTACGAAAAAAAAGTATATAATTTAGACATAGTCTAATGAAAACACACAATATTGTATGACTCAGTGCTCAGAGCGCTCACTCCGGTAATTACAATAATACGTTAAGTAAATCTTGTAAAATAAATGACATACCTTCTCAAAACCACCTCAGCGTGTACAGCTTCAGTAATAATATGGAGACCAAGTACACTTTGATAGCCGCTCTTCAGGGCGCTCTCTCCTTCATCTTGTCCGTCCATTTGCATTAGTAACTTCAGTTTAGCGTCATTACACGATAGTATAAATTTTTCATGATCTTGTTTGCGATATGCCAGTAGAATTCGACCCATTAGAAGACCCCAACACTCTCGTGATGGCGGCTGAAAATTTAATGGGTTTTTTTTCTGTATCTCGCAGTATTTCTCACAGTAGGATAAACTAAGAGAAACTTGTGTCGACGCATTCGGTCTCTCATGTACAGTTTAATTTTCAATTGTTAAATTGCGGAACAAAGAAGCGCGCCGTTTTGAAGGCCGTTTTCCGAATTATCAAAACAGTAGAAACGACGTTTTAACTACTACTACTAACGTGAGGTCCGATTTAGTAAGTGCGCCAACATTTGTCAGTTATATTTTTAGTTCGGACCCCTTGTGAGTGTGCTTACGAATTCAATAAGTTAAACATAACCGAACAGAGCATTTTTTGATATAAACACAAGTGGAGTATGTGGTGTAGACGATTAAGATTTTTTCGCAATTTCATTTTTTGCAATCGAGGAAAGTGACAAGTCACAGGTGACGTCAAAGTCACACGAATTTTACCGCATCTGTGGTACACTATAACCGTTGGTTTGATAATTCGGAAAACGACCTAATACCCACAACCTGAAATCTATTCCTAGATCCAGACTCGGGAGATGACTTCGGTGCGATATCCACTATAATAACTAGGGGTGTGCGAATACCATTCGAAGCGAGTCGAATGGTACTATTCGGTTCCAAATTCAAATTTATGAATTATCCGAAAAATTCGAATTATTCGAAAAAATCGAATTTTCCGAAAGATTCGAATAATTCGAAAATTTCCGAATTATCATTATTCAGTGTATTAATTATTTCTTTAAACGAAAATTTGTAGGTTCAAATAGAACGTCTATTGAAAATATCTTCTAACTACATTTAAATTAAATAAAACTGTAAATGATAGATTTATCTATAAATTTTATCTTTTATATTTCAAATGAAAATACTATCCAAAGTCACAATTTGAACTTGTAAAAATTCGAAAAACATCTGAATAATTGAAAAAAAGTGCGAAAATTTTGTAATCATTTGTTAATTCGGGAACTACTAGTAAACTATCGAATTATTCGAAAACTTTCGAATACCTCAAATTTTTCGAATAATCCGTACTTTCGAATTGTTCGATTGGAATTTCAAATCGAACAATTACATTCGATTCTATACGAATAAATCGTAAATTCGAATTGTTCGCACACTCCTAATAACTTATTATAAGAACATTACTAAGTAAACAAAGCGACTCACAACAGGTTTGCTGGTAAGTCGCTCGAGCTGCTCAAACCTTCCCAACCTCCATAGTGGCTCAGCGGTAAGCTCCTCCATGTCGTCGCACTCGCGCTCGCTGAGCAACCTGTACGCCGTGAAGGGCTGGTCCAAGCCTAAATAACAGTCTACCATTCCCTGTTAAGATGTAGATGTTTGGTTAATTAAAGATAAGCATAATACTATAGAATCATCATCGTCAATTATAGTCAATCATCATCGTCAATTATCGTCCTCCATGTCATCGCACTCGCGATCGCTGAGCAACCTGTAGGCCGTGAAAGGCTGGTCCAAGCCTAAATAACAGTCTACCATTCCCTGTTCAGATGTAGATGTTTGGTTAATTAAAGATAGTCATAATACTATAGAATCGTCATCGTCAAGCGTCTGAATCCACGTTTAGCAAAGTCAACGTCATGTATACTTTTCACTGAATAAAGTAATAGCAGGGCGTCAAAATTGTAAATATTACTTAATTCACGCTGTATCCCGCACATGGCAGGGTAGGCAGAGGGAACTTGGAAAATATACCTAGTGTTAAGACACTCCGTTCCACCTCCGTTCGCCAATTTCCGCCTAATTTGAGGCACTGCGTGTTGAGTGGCGGAACTCAACGCCGCGCTTTTGCCTTATTTTATATTTGCATTGTTAAATTCTCTAGTATACAAAGCGGGGCGTTGTATTCTGCAGTTCACTCAATACGCAATAACAAAAATTTTATCGAGATGTCATAACACCCATACATACCACATGGACGCAGGATAGGGTGATGCTACAAAAAAAATGGCAGAAGACGCATAGTGAACTTGTGAACCTCTTGTTAAAACATACCGTCTCTATTTATGACACTTCCGTTCCACTTTACGCCAAATTTAAAGCATTGCGCGTTAAGTGGTGAAAAGGCCTCATTACCAAAGCCAATAAATGAAAATATTCAAAATTTAATTTCCTCAACTGTGTTTCAAACCCACATACTGTAACATTTACAGTAGCATGCTCAAAACTCCTAATAAAGATCTAAGTAAATATATAAAAACCTGTAAACTATGTCTATCAAGTTGCCCTTCTTGCGCCAAACGCTCATAGCACAGTGCAGCGTCTTGCAAACGACCGGTTACTACTTGAGTGAGAATTAATTCTTTGAGTGACGGCTCAGACCTCTTGATAGATAGGATACCTGAAATAAAAAATCAAAACAATATAATATATAATACTATTCACATACTAAAATTGTGACCTGCACATGGAAGATATATGTAATAGAAGTCAAAAGAGTAAGCTTATAAATTTTGTCTGTTTGTTGGCACTAATCTCAAACCAATTTAAATGCAGTTTCATCTATTATATATACTATATATTTTGTGTTTTAGTAACATTTTGTGTATTTTAATTAAATTGGTTATCTTATTGAGGCTTGTCGTGACGCAGCGGCAGAAGCTTGTGACTGTAACCGACAGGTTGTGTATAATCGTTCATTTCTTCGCTCTGGTTATAAGGCAAAGGCGTTTTCGAGGCATTGCGCTTTGAATCGTTACCAAAAGGAAATGAACATATTAAATATTTAACTATCTCGAGTTTAAATACCCACAATGCCAGTAGCCACAATAGCCTCTATATTTCTTATATTATATATATTTTTTTCATATTTAACTACATTCTATATGATATATCATTTTCTTCATATTAACCTCAATCAACATACCAGCCACTGAATCCGGTTCATCCAACAAAGCGTATATTTCCGCCAGCAACGGCAAATGTTCCTGCATTTTGTCTTTATTCTCGTCCATATACAGCTCCAAGTATTGCAAGGCGCGTTCCAGTTCCCCACACGCGAAATTACCACGAGCTATTATTAGCTTATCAAATGAATCGACAAACTGTTTTACTGATCTGGAAAAGAAATTAATAAATATTTTTTTAGAATCTCAGAGCTTCACGCTGTATCCCGCACATGGCAGGGGAGGCAGAGGGAACTTGGGAGCCTAGTGTTAAGACACGAGTTTCACTATCGTTCCCCACTTTTCGCCGAATTTGAGACAAGAAAATATTATTAAAGCGTTAAAAAATATTAAATTGAAAGTATTAAATATTTCATTTCCTCGAGTGGGGATCGAACCCACAACCTGTCGGTTGCAGTCACACGCTTGTGCCGCTGCGCCACGATAGGCCAGTTCTTTTACAAAACATACAAATATTGAAACGGAATTGAAGCTGCGCTTAAAAATGGGTCAAGTTGCTAAGAGGTTTTCCAGTAACGGTTCAAATCAAATTCAAAATAACGACTCAAAAAGTTGCTTTTTCGCTATTCGACTATTTGTTTCAGTTTGTGCAGTACCCAGTAATTATACAAAATAAACTCCTGACTGAATAAACTGATTTAATCATAGTTTATTAATAGAGAGCAGCGTTCATCGTGATGGTTATCGGTGGTTTTAGTGGTCGATGTCTTTTGAAATCAGATAATTATTAAAAGCTAAAATTACGCTAAAATGTGGTAGTAATATATTTTTTTTAGTTTTAAAAAAGAAAACCTTTTTACTAGAACAATTAAGTAAAAATAACTCATTTCTCGAGCCTACAATTTGCCATTCAATAATATATAGTATATATTTATTTTCATTCAAATAAAATTTACATATTATATAAAACAGACAAATGTATTAAAGAAATATAAAAAAAATCATTCAATAAAAAATATGGATGAATCAAAACTCAATATCATTTACTTGTAAGTTTCATTTTCCAATGGCTTCGGCTTGACGTGAGCCCACTCCAGGAGCCATCTGTTGAGAAAATCTAGTAAAGTGTAGACTGTTTTACTGCATTTGCCCTACAAAAATTCAGATTAAATATTACATAACTATGATATCCATTAAAAAAATATTAAAAAATTCTTGTCATACATTAATTTAGTTAAGAAGTCCTTTTTACTAAATTTGAAAACGTATAAAAATTTGTACCCGCGCCTCTTGAAAACCGTTCAAATTTAGTATTTTTCTTTCCTAAGTGTGGAATAACACTTCAAAAAATAGTAAAAATATTTAATAAATAGCACTGTCTTGCCAAACGCGGAAATTTGTAAAAATCTCTCTACGGAGATGCTGACAACATAAATAAGTTGAAACAAGCGTATAAAAATTTCGACGGAGCTTGGTGAGAACGAATGGCTTAGGTGGTCAGAGCGCTTGAACGATTTTCAAGAGGCGCGGGTTCAAATCCTGCTTCGTTCGATTTTTATACGTTTTCAAATTAAGTATTTTTCTTTCCTAAGTGTGGAAAAACACTTTATAAAATAGTAAAAGTCTTTTTTAGATCACTCAAAAAATATTTGTTTCTTTTTATTAACTAAAATAGAAAAACAAGTAGAAAAAAAGTTTTTATTTATTTCTCTTATTATTTTATCTTAGATTCACGCAGCATATAATAAGGGAGTCAAAGAGAACCTACTTTTAAAACACATTTTTCGTTAAATTATCGTTATTGTATGTTGAGTGGCACTCAATGCTGCAGTTTGTTGTTCGTTACTACATTTACTTACTCTATGTATTAAATTGTAAAGTAATATAAGGGATGTTAACGTGTCGACAAATAAAATGAAGTAATACCTGGTTTCCTTCTTCACCTTGGACGGAATTTATGTTCGGTGTCAGCGTGATGTGTCTCAACATTTTATACTTCGATCTCTCAACTGCTACAGTATTTATTGTTTGTATATTTTCTAATCCTGAAAAACCATTGTTTAATTTTATAGGCATTTTACATTTCTCACGAACGAAAAAAGGTAATAGAAAAGGTATAAAATTTTTAATATAGCCAAATCTTTAAAATAGCCCATTCATCGAGAAAAGCTGCAGACTAAATAATTGCACGTCAATAGTTTCGATAACCCAGTCTATCTGCGGTCACGACCCTCAGCTACTGCCATGACTGTGCAAGCGGACTCGCAGGTAAAAAATTGTATTTCATTTTCATTTCACTCTGATAAGGAGGCAAGCGAAGAATTTGGCACTCAATACGTGATGCTTCAAGAATTCTATAAAAAGGAGGGTACGGAAACGTTTCCAAGGAGAACGGCAACGTTTCCAAGGGGAACGGAGAGTCTCAACACTGATACTCAGGTAAAGTTAAAGAAAGGACAATGACCAATCTGACACTTAGGTAAAATTAAAAGAACGTCACCAACCAATGACAGCCAGTATCTCCTCCCGCACCCCCCGCGCATGCGTAGCACCCGCGAGCGCGTGCAGCAGCGCGTAGGGCAGGAACAGCAGCAGCGTGCGCGCGTCGCGCCGCATGCTGGGCAGCGCGGCGCCCAGCAGCGCGCGCACACCACCCGAGCTAGCGGATACCAGCTGGCCGGCCCAGCTGTGGATATTGCGGTTTTTATTGTTATAACCGACTGTGGTATGGTCGACCACCGTATATATGTAAGATAATAGCATCTGAGTCTTTGCGGCTGTACTTTTGTTTAGCATGTGTAAAAAATTAGGAACTAAAAAAGTTCTTTGTACACAATATTCTTAAATAATCTGTGCTTAGGCGCTAACTATCAAGCTATTGGGTGAGCTTACTCGTGAGCAAGCGATAAAGCTGTCGATGAGAGCTAGCGGACACTAGCTGGCCGGCCCAGCTGTGGTTATTGCAGTTTTTATTGTAATAACCAACTGTAGTATTTTTACTATTTTTAAAGTGGCATCCACACTTAGAAAGGAAAAACACTAAATTTAAAAACGTATAGAAAATTTGAACGAAACAGGATTTGAAACCCAGCAGCGCGCGCAGACCACCCGAGCTCGCCGATACCAGCTGGCCGGCCCAACAATATTGCAGTTTTTATTGTAATAACCGACTGTGGTATGGTCGACCACCGTATTTATGTAATATAATAGTTTTTGGGGCCTGTCGTAGCGCAGCAGTACAAACTCTGCCTGTAACCGGTCCCAGTCGAGGAAATGAAATATTTAATATTTTCAATTTAAATATTTAATGTTTTCATTTCTTTGCTCTGGTAATAAGGCAAAGTGCGGCGTTGAGTTCCGCCACTCAACACTCTATGCCTCAAATTCGGCAGAAAGTGGGGAACGAAAGTAAAACGGAGTGTCTTGACACTAGATTCCCGGGTTCCCTCTGCCTACCCTGCTTCGTACGGGATACAGCGTGAAGCTATTTGTTTGTTTATAAGTTTTTGCCCGCGACTTCACTCGCGTTGATAAGTACCTATTATTTATTAGATATAGATTTTACGTTTGTTTAGCATCTGTAAAAAAATTAGAGCCTACAAAAGTTCTTTGTACACAATATTCTTAAATAATCTGTGCTTAGGCGCTAACTATTTAGCTACTGGGTGAGCTTACTCGTGAGCAAGCTATAAAGCTGTCGATGAGAGCTAGCGGACACTAGCTGGCCGGCCCAGCTGTAGATATTACAGTTTTTATTGTAATAACCAACTGTAGTATTTCTACTATTTTTAAAGTGGTATCCATACTTAGAAAAGAAAAACATTAAATTTAATAACGTAAAAAAATTTGAACTAAGCAGGATTTGAAACCGCGCCTCTTGGAAACCGTGCGCATTAACCAACTAAACCATTCGTTTTCATCAAGCTCCGTCGAAATTCTTATACGCTTGTTGGTACTTATTTATGTTGTCAGCACTGTGATATGGTCGACGACCGTATGTATGTAATATAATAAATAGCTTTTGCCCGCGACTTTGCTCGCGTTGATAAGTATTATTTATTAACTAGGTATAGTTTTTGCGGTTTCACTTTTGTTTAGCGTGTGTAAAAAAATGGAGTCTACAAAACTTCTCTGTGCACAATATAACTAATCTGTAATTGAGCGCTAAACTTACTCGTAAGCAAGCAACATAAAGCTGTCCATGAGAGAAGCAGTGTAAAAAACATTGCAAGTCGATATCCGCAAATTTGCCCCTGAGACTTGTTTATTGTCATTGCAAAGAAAAGGCGAAACTGTAATCGTTTAAATTCGAACGAAATCTCGTATATCTCGTACCGTTATAAAGTTTTGATGGTTTCAAATTTCGCAACAACATAATTGAAGTGCCCTCACGCAGAATAAGCTTATGATAAGGAAAACGTGGCGGTATCAATGAATTTAATCACGAATCCAAGATTTTCACTCATTTAAGTATGGTTTGAGAACTGTCAAACGAGTTTTGCTCATTTGTGAAACGCAAAATACGTTCTAAAGTATGAGTTGAGATCAAATCAATCAATCAAATATTGACTATGGTTTGAGAAAACTTAAATCAGAAACAAAAATTTGCTTATATAGCAATTGAGCACGGGTTGTGATTTGCTTAACATCAAATTCTCAATTCAAAAACTGTAAGTAAAGGAAAAGTTTAACGTTTTACAATTATTTATGAGTCCATTTTTACACAAAAGAATAACGCTATCATGTCGGAAGGACACAAGCAAGATATAAACGCGAAAATTGTATATTTCATTCGCAATCGGGAAACTGAAATATTGAATATTTATTTTCTTCTCTCTGGGGTAGTCGTCAAAGTGTCTTGATGAGAACAGAGTGTCTTAAAACCCCCTTTTTTTATCGTGAGGAAACCCTTTTAGTGTCTTAAAACCCCTAGTATTACCCCAGGTTCCCTTTATTTCTCCTGGTAAGTGTGGAACACAGTGTGAAGCTAAATAATAACAGCAATAACATAGACAGAATTACTTACTTATGAGCCCATTCCAAAAATGTTGTAGCATATACAGACCCAAACAGCGGGTGCGCTTTTTTTGGTTGTGACGGAAATGCTAAAGTATATCTGAAATTAAAGAAAATAAAAAAATTAACATCTCATTACTCTGTTCTTGAAAGATTGAGATTTTTTTTACACAACTACATCCTGGCTATAGCTAGGTATTTCTTATAATATGCTTATATTAGCCTGGTATGTACGTAACTATGTATGGCCGCCGAATTGTGCTCACAGCGCTCATAGCGTTGTGGATGCTATTACGTCACATGTGACGTCACTACCTAGTGCAGTTAGTAGTAAGTTAGCAGTTTAACATAGTAAGTGCTGTGAGCATTTTCAGAAGAAGCGATTTGGAACACGGCCTATGTATCACTCTCTCTATCGCTTGTTCCGCGCTCTCGCTTGCACGCACTTTCATAGGTGTAACTAGTGTTTTTTGTTTTAAAACGCCTTATCACCGTCTAAAAGGAGAAAAAGAATCTCTTTCAGGCGGATGAATCGGAATAAAGCTATGTCATAAAAAATATATTGATCATAGAATAAAATAGTTTTTATTTTACACTAGAACACCCGGAACCCCGGGAACCTTGGGAACCTGTATCATTTGAGAACCTTGGTAACCTCAGGGAACCTTGGAAACCCCGGGGAACCTCGGGCATTAATGCATTCATTGATTGCAAGCATTAAATGTCAGACACAGACTAACGGTTACTCAATGAGAGGTCACCAATAGGCAACGCATTAAAGTCAATGAGTTGTTTGCATACATACAAACAAACATGACAAATATTATTATAATATAGAATAGATTAAAACACACAACCATACCTAGAATTTAACAATGGAAGCATAATCTGGTGCATGTTCTCTGGAAAACTGTCCCATACGTCTTTTTTGGTTCCCGTCGGAGATATGTCGTAGAATTTCAGTATTTCTTGAATTGACAAAGCGTAGCTGTCCATATTCTGAAGTAATATAATTTATAAAATATGAATCCGAAAAGAAGTAAAAGTTTTGTTTTATAATATTTGTTGCAAATTACTTAATATGAATTAATAATTGGCCGCTTTCCGAATTGTACTCACAATAGTCATAGCGCATCGTTAGTGTTGTGGATGCTATGACGTCACATGTGACGTCACTACCTCGTGTTTAAAGTAATGACGGATCGGAGCGTTAGCATCATGAGCATTGACGTTATTTTGTGGTTTATTTTGACAATCAATATATCTTCCACGTCAATGTGATTATAGTCACTTTCCTCCATTGTGGCAAATGCTTGAAATACAAGCATTTTAACATTTCCATCAGCTACACCAGATACTTCACTCATGTTTATATCAAAAATGCTCTGTTAGGTTATTTTAACTTCTAGAATTCGTAGGCACACTCACAAGCGGTCTGAATTATTAATACTGCTAACAGTGACAGCTGACTTGCATCAAAAGCACCTAGCCTCTAAGCTAAGACTCCGAATTGTTGAAACAGCACTTACGACGTTTCAACTACTAACGTTGTTCCGTTTTAGTGAGGGCGCCAACGTCATTAGCAGTATTAATAAATATTCCAACTTGTAAGTATGCTTACGGATTAAATAAGTTAAACAGATTCGAGAAGATAATTTTTTCACATAAACATGTGTAGAGTATGTGGTTTAGCCAATGATGATGGTGAAACCCTTGTATTTTAAGCATTTTCCGCAATCGAGGAAAATAACAATAGTGACATTGACGTGAAACGTCAAAATAACGTCAATGCTCACGACGCTAACGTTCCGTCCCGTCAGTACTGTAAGCACTAATCAAGTCACATGTAAGGTCATAGACACACGAATTATACCTCACGTTGGTACGTTATGAGCGCTGTCTACACAATAGGCATGATTACAGTATAAAAGAATCACAGAAAAAACCTTTTTAAATTCTCAATTATGTTTTAAAAATCGTAAATAATATTTTGTTATTAATTTTAATAAACAGATTAACGTAAATTTCAAATAAAAGCTTAAAAAACCATGGTCGGCCATTTTAAACGAAACACTAGTCAAAGTAAATGACGTCACGTCAATATAAATGACATTTCAACAACTTTAGATTCTTATGAATTCCTCTCGTGAGTCTTCCACACAACGTGACATTGGCGAAGTGAACTGTGCTCAACTGGCACGCTCGAA
>JAYDZJ010000024.1:426995-437959 GCA_034509065.1 Eueides lybia
TTTTAGTTCACAATTAAAGGCGATTTTTTTTATTTATATTAAAATGCAAGATTATGTAGTACAAGTTATGCACATTGCGGCGTTAAGTTCCGTGGAAAAACACATTAAGTATAATTATTAATGTAAAAGGTTAAAATATAAAAATACTCAGAATTCCCTCTAAATGTAAAAACCGAATAATAAATGCTCACTTGCTACTTGTTTGTGCTCACGATCCGTATTTCCGGTCAGATACATTCTTACAGGCACAATATCGTGTGTGTCATTTTCCATGGTTTTTATAACTTATAGGTACATAAGCAAAAATATAAATTATATGAAGCTACGTAAGAGTCATTTACTAATTAATTATTGAAAAAATGGTAACTTTAAAATGAAAATAAGTACTGCAAAATGTTTTTTTAAAAATGCTGGTTGATATTCAATCAAATTATTTAACGTTTAAGAATCAAATGTCTATTAAAAAATAATAAATTTTAATAATTAAATAAATAAATGTATATTTTATTTAATTTAACTAAAAAGGCAAAATTGGTCTTTCATTGACTAAATACAATATAATCATGAATTTTGTTCTATTTCTGAACATAGCTTAAGAATAGTTACTGAACTAAAATAGAAAAAAGTTAATACAAAGTCTAAAATGACAGAAATTCTTGTGTATTAGAGTAAATCTATTAAGGCCTAAAATTCAGAAAAAGCTTATAAAAATAATGGACCATGTGACCATAGTGATATATATATTTTTAAATAGTAAATAAATATAATAATAAAAAAAATATTAATGTGTTCTGAACGTGTCAGTTTTGGACAATGTCACTTTTACATGGAAAACATGCAAAGGAGATTTTATGGTAAAAAACAAATTATATTGCACAAAAAGAAAAGTGTGCATCGTAAACGCGACAGGTTGTGGGTTCGAATTCTAATCGAGGAAATGAAATATTTAATGTTTTCGTTTTCTTGGAAAAAAAGAAAATGCATGATAAAAATAGATTCAATTTTCACCCCCCTCTACTGCAATAACTTTAAACAACCAAAAGGTTGAACAAATCCATGCGCTGATATCTAGTTTAATAAAAGAAATAAGATCAAATTATCTTGACATCACAAGTAGTATCTTTAAGTACACAAGAGCAAATATATTATGCAATAAAGATAACAAAGTACTTTGTTGTTTATAATTTAGATTTCTAGAGAATATCCTTTTAGGGTTCCGTATAAGGAAAAGGAACCTTTTGCCGTCCGTCTGTCAAACCATTTATCTCAAGATAGGGTAAATGAACTTAACTCACTCAGTTTCACGCTGTATCCCGCACATGGCAGGGTACGCAGAAAGAACTTGGGAACCTAGTGTTAAGACACTCCGTTCCACTTCCGTTCCCCACTTTCCGCAGAATTTTAGGCATTGCGTGTTGAGTGGCGTAACTCAACGTCGCGTTTTTGCCTTCTTACTAGAGCGAAGAAATGAAACGTTAAATATTTAAATTGAAAATATTAAATATTTCATTTCTCCGAGGGAATCGAACCCACAACCTTTCGATTACAGTCACACGCTCGTTGCCACTACGCCACGATAGCCCTAGCTTTTAAATAATGATTTATTTTCTTTTGGGCTTTTGTTATAAAGAAGCAAAAGTGTATTATATTTTAAGCTACGAGTATCTCATAAGGGTCAAATCCTGATTTCTCTAAATGTTTTTTTTATTAGTTTTTGGAGATTTTATCAACAAATGAAATATTTAATGTTTTCCTCTATCTTATATTTTATTGGATTTCTTTCGCTTCGCTTTGGTAACGAAGCAACTCGCGGCGTTAAGTTCCGTTGAGAAATGAAAATGTTAAATAAATCATTTCCTCAAATGAGAATCGTGTTTACAGTCGTATTTTTTCTTCATCCATACTATATTTTTAATTTGAACTTAAAATAATCTATATTTATAATAAATCTGTAAAATATATATTAAAAATAAACATCTAGGGGGTTCTATGGGGGACGTTTATAAATGTAATAGGGACCTAAATAGGTTTTTTAATTATCTTTCTGTTTGTCTGTTTGTAAGTGCGTTTGTAGGCGCTATCTCAGAAACGGCTAACTAGATTTAAATGTCATTTTCAATATGGTTGCCAAAATATATCAAAATATTTCTTCATTTTGTGTTTGTTTTATTCAAATTTAGTGGCACATTTAGTGTGTGTTTTAAAATAAATTCAGTCGATTTAAAAAATTTAAGTTTGACAAATATGCCACAATTTTTCTATTTAGTGAAACTGAAATTTTAGTTTTTAATTCCTCATGCATGAAACCTGGGAAGTTAGTGTTAATACACTCCGTTCAATTCTCCACTTTCCGCCGAATTTGAAACATTGCGTGTTGATTGACTGCGTAACTCAACGCCGTGTTTTTTTTAAATAAATTTATAATATAAATATTGTCTTAATGTCATAATGTTATTATTACAATAAGAAAATAATTAAAATTAGTAAATAAAATAGTGAAACTCAAGCAAGCAAAGTCGAATCGATCGCTTGTTTAATATATAAATATAACATTTTCATTCCAGTGTATAGACGTACTAGGATCGCATACAGCGTCAGGAGGTGAGACGACCGGGATCGCAGCGGAACTGCTATCTATATTGGGAGGGTTGGAAGTGGAAAGTCTGATACAGGCGCACGATCAGGCCGCAGCTTTGTTAGACCCTTCCTGCTTTAATAGAGGGAAGAGAAATAAGGTAGGAACCTTTTCAGGTTCCCAAGTTCCCTCTGCCTGGTTAGGTAGAGGGAATTTGGGGAACTAGTGTTGAGATACTTCGTACTGTTGCTTATTTTAAGCTGAATCTGAGGTTTTGGCTGTTTAGTGGCGGAACTTAACGTCGCGTTTTGCCTTGTTACTTTATTTCATATAATTTCGAGTGAGGATTGAACCCATAACCTGTCAGGTTAACAGTCGCTTGTTTGTGCCACTATAGTTCTCTTTATAATTATAGATTTTAACAAATTCAGTTTTTATAAATACAATGGATGCATTTTTTGTCCTTATATTAAAAAAATTGAAAGAAATTTTGTTTTATATATATTTTTGTTGTAATCAAATAGATTTAGCTATAGAAACGAAATAAAGAAACAAAATATTTAATTAAATGTAATTTAATTATACTCGTAGTTTAGAAACAGTGTATCTAATCATATATTTAAATATCTCGATTACAAATTATTTCGAGAGACGCAGGTTCAAATCCTGCTTCGTTCAAAATTTTTATAAGTTTTTAAAATTAAAAAAAAGTATTTTTTTCTAGACTGGCTTCAATAATCACAAGGGCGATGACAAATACTTACCTACATCGCCGGACGACTCGAGCGAGAACATTAAAATTATCAAAATAGAAAAAACTAATGAACCACTTGGTGAGTTTATATTATTTTTTATTTTCTGCCTCGCGCTGTATCCCACACATGGCAGGGTAGGCAGAAGAAATTTTGGTGTTAAGACACTCCGTTCAAATTCCCACTTTCCACAGAATTTGAGGTTTTGCGTGATTAATAGTACTTTGTTACCAGAGCGAAGAAATGAAAATATTAAATATTTTATTTCCTCGAGTGGGGATCGAACCCACAAAAAAAGTTAAAGTCATATTATTGTGCCGCTGCGCCACAACAGGCTTCTTTCTATATATTATTATTATTATTTTAGCTTCACCCTGTGGGATATAGCACAAGGCAGTGTAGGCAGAGGGAACCCAGGAACCTAGTGTCAAGACACTCCGTTCCACTTCCGTTCCCCACTTTCCGCCAAATTTGAGACATATATATATTTATATTCTATAGTTTACAAGTTTTTTTTTATTTATAAACAGGTGCTACAGTAAGAAATGAGGGAGAAGCGGTTATCATTGGTAGGATAGTGCGGGGCGGTGCTGCGGAGAAATCTGGTCTTCTTCATGAGGGAGATGAGGTATGAAATACTTTAAAATGCTAGTGTTTAGAGAGATTTTTTTAGCTTCACGCTGTATTCCGCAGATTAGATTCCCAAGTGCCCTCTGCCTACTCTACCAGAGTAGGCAGAGGGCACTTGGGAATCTAGTGTTAAAACACTCTGTTCTACTTCTCTTCTCCAGTTTCCGACGAATTCGAGTTTTGCCTTGTAAGCAAGAAATAATATCTGTTCTTAGTATGGATATCTGAAAAATTGCACGATTTATTAAAGGTTGTTGGTTTTTGCAGATCAGATTTGGTGCTTAAGTAATAATTGGTTAAATTTTATGAGATAAAGCGTGAATTCGTAGAATATTATTATATTCCTAAAATTTATGTTCTTTAAGTGAACTTTATCAAGAAGTGTTAATACTGTTTTCTCGAATGGCAATCGAAATGTCTCCCTGTTTCTCTAAACATTTGTTTTTTTTCCTTATTTTTTCCCATTCTAGCATCATTGATGTTTTCAACATTCTTCTTCTATTTTGTGTTAGTGTTTCTTGCGATTTTCTTCAGATAAGAATATTCTTTTTATGTCATTTTTATTCCTGTTACATTTTTTTAGTTTCACGTTATATTCTGTACATAGTAGGGTAGATAGATGGAACTAAAAAAAATCGTTCGACAATTCGTTTCTGTTAAGCTATGTTCGGTTTTGATTCAAGAATTTGCCGGATTCGGGATACATGTTTTGAGTGCGGAACAAAACGCTTAGTTTTGCCTTAGATGATTATAAATATTTCATTTTAACTGGGGCGATGTTAGCCGTGTGATTTCGGGTTAATATAGTATCATCCTGGCACTACCACCACCCCTGGTATTTGAATCTGGCGTTAAGTAGTACTTTAGCCACTGCGTTTCACATTGGGTAATGCTAGGCTCCAGTGCCCATCTTTAAAAACCGGCTACGCTTCTGTATCTTCCCTGGTGTAACATTAGGCCGTATCCGGCAGTGATCACTTAGCATCAGGTGACTCGTACGCTTAAATGCCTTGTCCTTTCCATAAGTTTCACGCTGTATTTCGCACAAGGCAGGGTAGGCAAAGGGGACTTGGGAACTTAGTGTTAAAACACTCCGTTCCACTTCTGTTCCCTACTTTCCGCCGAATCTGAGGTATTACGTGTTAAGTGGTGGAACTCAACACCGCCTTTTGCTTTATTACCAAAGCGATGAAATGAAACATTAAATATTTAAATTGAAAATATGAAATATTTCATTTCCTCGAGTGGGGATCGAATCCACAACCTGTTTCCTGTCACCTGGTTTACTGTCACCTGGTTACTGTCACACGCTTGTGCCTCTATTGTTTTCCATATGGGTGTTTCATTTCTCCCAGTTGCTGGAAGTGAATGGCGTGGCGATGCGCGGCACTTGCGTTCCCCACTTTCCGCCAAATTTGAGATACCTATTGCGTGTTAAGTGGCAAAATTCAACGCCGCATTTTGCCTTATTACCAGAGAGATCAAATGAATCATTAAATATTTAAATTGAAAATATGAAATATTTCATTTCCTCGAGTGGGGAGTCTTTTTCATATGGGTGTTTCGTTTCTCCCAGTTGCTGGAAGTGAACGGCGTGGCGATGCGCGGCAAGTCTGTGCACGAGGTATGCGCGTTACTGGGCGCGCTCGCGGGCACGCTGTCGCTGGTGCTGGCGCCGCGTGCGCGCGCAGCCCCGCCCCCCGCGCACCGCGTGCTGCACGTGCGCGCGCACTTCGATTACGATCCGGAGGACGACGTGTATATACCCTGTCGGGAGCTGGGTGAGTGACTTTGTAGATGGAGAAATTAGTTTTGGTGAACGTTTTTTTTGAAATTTGTATTTTTAATTGACATGTTTTGTTCAATTTCTTTTTGACACTGAATTATGATGACTGAAACACTGAATTATGATGAACGATTAGTTATAATAATGAAAACTGTATTTAAATTTGGTCGATTACGGCCCCGAGGATGACGTGTATATACCCTGTCGGGAGCTGGGTGGGTACCTTTGTAGATGGTAAAATAAACTTTAGTAAACGTATTTGTTGGAATTTGTATTTTTAATGGACGTTTTGTTCAATTTCTTTTTGACACTGAATTATGATGACTGAAACACTGAATGTTGATAAATGATTGGTTATAATAATGAACATTACATTTAAATTTGGTCGACTACCCCGAGGACGACGTGTACATACCCTGCCGGAAGGTGAGTGAGTGACTTTGAAAATGGAGAAATTAGTTTTGGTGGACGTTTTTTTTCGTGGTCTTGGTTGGGGCTTGTATTTATAATTGACGTTTTGTTTATTTTTTTTTGTATTTTTTTTTCTTGTCGATTTAAGTAAAGTAAACACTGAATGATGATGAATAATTGGTTATAATAATGAAAACTGCATTTAAATTTGGTTTGTCAATGAATAAGTGAACGTTTTTGTTGGAATTTGTATTTTTAATTGAAGTTTTATTCAATTTCTTTTTTTTTTAATTTTCTTGTTGATTTAAGTAAAGTAAACGCTGATTTATGATAAACGATTGGTTATAATAATGAACATTACATTTAAATTTGATCCATTACGACCCCGTGGATGACATGTACAAACCCTGTCGGGAGCTGGGTGAGGCACCTTTGAAAATAAAGAAATAAGTTTTAGTGAACGTTTTTGTTAGAATTTGTATTTTTAACTAACGTTTTATTCAATTTCTTTATTTTTTATTTTTTTTTCTTGTCGATTTAAGTAAATTAAATGCTGATTTATGATGAACGATTGGTTATAATAATGAACATTGCATTTAAATTTGGTCGATTACGACCCCGAGAATGACGTGTACATACCCTGTCGGGAGCTGGGTGAGGCACCTTTGAAAATGAAGAAATAAGTTTTAGTGAACATTGTTTTGGTTGTGGTTTTAATTGGGGGTTCCATTTAAAATTGACGTTTTGTTTATTTTTTATTTGCATTTTTTTCTTGTCGATATAAGTAAAGTAAACACTGAATTATGATGAACGATTAGTTATAATAATGAAAACTGCATTTAAATCTGGTTAACCGTTTTCGAGATTAACGCGTACAGGCGCACAAGCAGACGAAAATTTTAAAAACCACTATTCACCTAATAGGTATGTGGGATATTAGGTAGCGGGCCACTAAAAATGCGAAAAAATATCACCTTCTCACTGATTTCCGCACATGACAGGGTAGGCAAAGGGGCCTTGGGAACCTAGTGTTAAGATACTTCGTTTTGTTCACTTTCCATGTTTCGTTCCACTTACCTTTAAGGCTATGAGTTTTGAGTGGCGGAACTCAACGCCGCGCCTTGCTTTGTTACCAGAACAGTAATGAGAATATTAAATAAATATTTAAATTGAAAAAATTAAATATTTAATTTCCTTAAAGACGGATTAAACCCGCAGCCTATCGAGTTTAAAGTCACATGCTTGTGCCATTGTACCACGACATACCTCAATACTTATTTTAATATATCTATATTTAATATTTTCAATAAACAATATAATAAATATAATCCCTTTTTCGCTTTTAAGGTATAAGTTTCCAAAAAGGAGACGTGTTGCATGTAATCAGCAGAGAGGATCCTAACTGGTGGCAGGCGTTCCGTGAGGGTGAAGAAGACCAGACCCTGGCTGGGCTGATACCGAGCCAGGCTTTTCAACATCAGTATGTATTTTTTACTATTTTTAAAGTGTTATTCCACACTTAGAAAAGAAATACTAAATTTTATAGCAATTATAGAAATTTCTAATGTAGCTGGATTTGAAACCACGTTTCTTGGTAACCGTCCACGCGCATTGACCAACTAAGCCATACGTTCTCAAGCTACATCGAGTTACTTATATGCGCGCACAACTTATTAACTTGTCAATTGGTTTCCAAGAGGCGCGGGTTCGAATCCAGCTACGTTTCAAAATTTTTATACGCTTTTAAATTTAGGTATTACCACTAGCGAGGAAATTAAATTTATTTTATTATTGATTTTAGTTATTGAAATAAAAAATGTGTGAAATTAAAGTAAGATTTTTTTCGAGATATAATAGGCTGTATCGCGCAAATGGTATTTGGGAACCCAGTGTCAGACACGCGGTTTCTAATAATATATTTCCGATTTTTATTTTCTACTGAATTTTGGAAGTATTGCGTGTTTGTTTGGACTGTACTGTTGTGCTTTTCCTTGTTATCATGGTGAAAAATATTAAGTATGTCATTTAAAAATATTAAATATTTTTTTTTCTATGGGGGTTGAAATCTGTTCAATCTGTCGCGTTTAAAGTCACATGTTTGTGCTTCTGCGCCGTGACAGTTGATAAATTATTAGGCTCAGGCTTTTCTTGGTGGAGGCGCACAAGTGTGTCCTTATGGCTGCAAATAAGATTGGTCGTGGGTTCAATCGCTAGTCGAAGAACTATTATTTTATTTTTTCGCTCTGGTAACAAGGCAAAAAGGCAACGCAACCGCAATCATCACGCAACGTCTTAGATTCAGTGAAAAGTGTAAAATGAAAGGGACTTATTAGAAACAGAGTGTCATAATAATAGGTTACTAATTTCTTTTCGCTAACCCAACAATGTTCTTGACACTTTATTCGTTTAATACAGTATCCATATTAAACAAATAATGTCACATTCCACATTTACTAATAATATACTTTAAAAATTTTGAACCTCTTGGACGGATTCCAAGAGGCGCAGATTCAAATTCCGCTACCTTCAAATAATAATACCATTGCCTCTCCTTCAGACGGGAGTGCATAATTCAAATTCCGCTACCTTCAAATAGTAATACCATGGCCTCCCCTACAGACGGGAATCCATGATTAAAATTCTGCTACCTTCAAATAGTAATACCATGGCCTCTCCTTCAGACGGGAGTCCATGATTCAAATTCCGCTACCTTCAAATAGTAATGTCATGGCCTCTTCCACAGGCGGGAATCCATGAAATTGTCGCTAGCGGGCGAGGCGGGGGAGGCGGGCGCGGGCGCGCGTCGTGCGCGCAAGGGTGCTACGCTGTTGTGCGCACGCGCACGACGTCGCAAGCCGCGCAAGCCTACCAGCGAGGCTGGATACCCGCTATACGCCGCGCCTGGTGCTGACGGTACGTAAAGGGGGGGGGGGGGGACATGGGGGAGGGGAGGGAGATATATGGGGGAATATAAAGGGAGACAGGAGGGGAAGCACATATGGGCCGCGTTCCACTAAACGATCATAACGCCCAAAACGTCCATTTAGCCGTCCCACATACCGACCGCGGTCGTTGTGGACGGGGCGAAAACGTCACTCATGACGTCATGACTAACGATCACTCGGAGCCCGCAACGACACACCTAACAAGGTGGGTCGTATAGTCCGTACCACTTGAGTTTACGACAGTAACGCTCGCAATCAAGTGGAACGGGATAAACTGTGGTCGTGAGCGCAGTCTTTGTGATCGTTTAGTGGAACGCGGCCATGGGGGAGATACAAAAGGGATATATGGGGGAGATATGAGGGAGGGGTTAGAGATAGGATGTGAAAACATAGAGGATATAGGTGGGGGGAGAATATAGGGAAAGGGGGAGTTAGGTAACATATATGCTAGACGGTTATTCTGTGTTGTTGTAGAGTATATGTGTTTGGGGGATGAGGAATAAAAGGAAAGTGGAGAACTGATACGAATATGTGTAGGTGAATGAGGACTTAAGATATTTTTAAAAAAAATATATGTTCTTGATTTTTTTTTATATTATATACATAAGTTACAAAAGGTTTTATAATTATTACAAAAGCTCACTAGTTTTTCGATAAAAAATATGATATAAATTGCTGAAAGACATTTAATCTTTTTTTTAACCAAAAATAAACAATATATATCACTCAAAAACTTAACCTGTAAAAAGTTTACTGAAGTGCGCTCTTTTTTTATGATTTATCAAGTTCTTAAACATTTCCTAAATAAATACTTTTTTCACTTTAAAACTAATAAACACATCTAAACTGACATTTCCAGAATACGAACAAGAAGAGATCTTAACGTATGAAGAGGTAGCGCTGTACTACCCACGGGCCTCCCACAAGAGGCCCATCGTACTCATCGGACCTCCCAACATCGGGAGGCACGAACTACGCCAGAGGTTAATGGAGGACGCCGCTAGATTTGCTGCTGCTGTGCCTCGTGAGTATATATATACAGACAGACAAACATACTCAGCTTCACGCTGTATTCCGCATATGGCAGGGTAGGCAGAGGGAACTTGGGAATCTAGTGTTAAGACACTCCGTTACACATGCGTTTCCCACTTTCCGTCGAATTTGAGGCATTGCGTGTTGAGTGGTGGAAATCAACGCCACGATTTTTGCCTTATCACCAGAGAGAATAAATGAAACATTGAATATATCATAGTTTAAGATGGTTGTAGGTTCAATCTTAAATTAGAAAATTGTAATTTTAAATATTTCGATTTGTTCGTTCTAGTAACAAGGCATAGCACGGCGTTGAGTTTCACCACTTAATACGTAATGCCTTCAGAATTCGGTTGTACTTGTCACATTTACACACACACATACACTCGCACGCGTACGTTCACATTAATACAAAACCAACATACACTCGCATGTACATACATACATACACACTATAGGTCGCACACACACATATACACACATACACACATGCACGTATGTGTACACACACAGACACACACACATGCGCGCGCGGCCACGCTTACACACACACATTAACACAGTTGCCGTCGCCGTAAGAGGCGACAAAGCCAGTCCAGACCGGACCAGACGGTCACAGACCATCCTGATTAGCGTACGCAGGATATTCCCCTGCGATCGCTGCCGAGCATCATCATAAAATCTCGTATTATCTCTTCAGGGGCGAGCCACACTCGCCTCTCCACGCCCGATGAGACTGTAAAGACTTCTCTTTTGTTTTATGAAAAAGACACGGCAAACGAGCGTGCGGGTCACCTGGTGGTAAGTGATCACCGCCGCCCACGGCCCCGTGT
>JAYDZJ010000024.1:899963-910059 GCA_034509065.1 Eueides lybia
TAAATAGTAGATATGTATGTACGTAATAGAATATCAATTCGTCAGCGACACATAACACGGTACAAATTCCCTAAAAACCTTCACGCAAATATACCAATTGTAAAAGATCATTAATGAAAATAATATTTGAAACGGTTAGCGTCGTGTTCACGCTCACAGGTCACCCGCAACGAACGTCACAATGTGACGGTAGCAGATGTATATATGTATGTTTGTGCTTATGCGAAGCCTCGAAGCAAAATTGAAACAAAGTACGTAGGGATTGGAAGCAGAAACAAAGTGAGTGCAGAGCGCAGGGTGCAGAGGGCGCAGGCGCGAGGCTGCGGCGGCGAGGGCGGCGGCGAGGGCGGCAGTGAGGCGCGCCGCAGCGCCGGAGCCCGACGAGCTGACGAGGCCGCGCGGCCGCCGCTGCCGGAGCGGCGCTACCGCCCCTTACGTAACGAGGCCGACGAGGCAGACCTCGCGTAAACAGTATCGATCGGGGTCCGCCGTCGCTGCACGTTACACCATGAAAACATATTTTGTTTCCGGTTGCGCTAAGGCTCAATGCTCGAACGTAAATGTAAGGTACTCGGCCAGTCGATGTGACCTCCAAGAGTGTTGTTGACTTTTGTTGTAGTTTACCCTAATATTGTTCGTTTGTTTCCTTAGTTTTTATAGATTCGTTTTTAAAATAATGAAAAGAAATCATTTAGCAGTTAATATATAGTTAAAACCTAATATATGAATTCGTTTGTAGGTGCGTGCATCATAATTTTGTGTTAGAATTATAGAACAGGTCAGAATTAGTCTCATAGCTCTTTCTCCGAAATAGGTATTTTGGAAAACAAAGAGATATAGAATATTTTTAATCATCAGCTTAAGACGTGAGATGGCAATACAAAATGACTATTACGTGAATATTGAGATCAGCACTACCATAGGATAGAGTTATGGTACAAGCTTAGGAGATCTTAGGAGCGAGTGAGTTTTGACTTTCTATAATCATATAGAAGAAACGTCGTAGACTCACATGAAGGTACATACGCAGACGGAGCTCCGCGGTATATATCTCGAATAAATCTCGACAGGTGAGACGAGCAGTTGTAGGCATTCCTTGGATACTTGCACGTGTGTTTTGTTGGCTTGAATTTCATATTAACATTAAATCCATGCACTTCTTCGATATATGCATACTGGAAGGTAAGCCTTTCTTAAAGGCAACATTTCATTTTTGATGCACTCGTAGGTACTTACGTTTTATATATTCTTCATTTTGTTACGCCATTCACAGTGTTCAAGTATCTAGTTGCTCGAAATTCAAATTTCGTTCTTAGCAGGACCAACAGTAATAGACTGATATGATTGACTTTAAAATCTTGTTTAATGCTTGAAGTCATCGCCATAATATTGTTGCTAATTGAATAAGTTTGTCGTTGCGCGCTTCACACGTACATACTCGTGGTGTGTGCTTGCAGCCGGAGTAGGCGCAGGGGCAGCGGCGCGCACGTGACGCGAGGGCGGAGCACGCGCGCGGCATGCCGGGCGGCCGCCGGGGGCTCGTAGCCCCGCAGAATACCTTCCTCGAGAATATCATACGCCGCTCCTCATCACAGCGTCAGTATTTCACCTATTCCAAATGTAATAATTATTGCTTTATATTATGTTGCGAATTTTATTATGATTTTATTTGTTTATTTGTACGATAGAAATAGAAATTAAACTTGCATACATTTCAAGTGTTTTATATTTATAAGACGGCGTAAATTCTGCAGTACTTAATTGTCTAATAGAGATGAGTTTAGTAAATGACTGAGGATCTAAGCGGTGAGGTTGATAAGCAAGTTTTGGCCAACAGCAGACAGCAGCTTCCTGCTAGCGAATGCGCAGATCGTGGACTATCCCATCGTGTACTGCAACGAGACGTTCTGCAAGATGAGCGGATACAACCGCGCGGAGGTCATGCAAAAGTCATGCCGGTGAGTTACTTCTAATGTAAGGAATAGGACATACAAATAATAAAGAACCGATCGCGTCTAGAGTCCGTATATTGCGTACCTTTACAAGTATGTTCAAATAAAAAACATATTTAAAATAAAATAACGCCTTCAATATATAAGACGAAAAGTACAAGGTTTTTGAAATATCAGGAAGGAGTCAGTGATATGACGTCTCTTATGTAGCTGTACGTGGATGTATGGGGAGCTGACGGAGAAGGAGGCGGTGGAGCGCGTGGACCGCGCGCTCGACCACCACCTCGCCGACCAGTTCGAGATCCTGCTCTACAAGAAGAACCGTACGTATGACTTCTTTGAACTTCAATATACTACTAGTGACACCTGCAGTGTACCTGTGTGTCGCCGCAGGCACGCCGCTGTGGCTGCTGGTGCACGTGGCGCCCATCCGCAACGAGCGCGAGCTGGTTGTGCTGTTCCTGCTCACCTTCCGCGACATCACGGCCCTCAAGCAGCCCATCGACGCCGACGACCCCAAGGGAGGCAAGTCCGTCCGCACCTCAGACACGCTCATACAAACTTCACCTCGCAAGTCACAACACTTACTTGTTACTTTTAAATAAATAAACTGTTAAATTGATAATTGAGATTAAGATATGTCTATTTACCTATAGTTAGTTTTGGTCAGTAATTAAAGAATACAGCGGTTCACCGTACTACACTCCTCGTTCGGGCAAAGTTAACGTATATTTGATAGGCCGCGGTTTGCCTGAGGCAGGTCTGTCGAAGTTCGCCAAGCTGGCGCGCAGCGTGACGCGCTCGCGCTCGGTGCTGGTGTCGGCGCTGCCGGCGCTGAAGGAGCCGGCGCGCCAGAGCCAGCTCGCGCATGTCAGTACCAACGCACACCATGTAAACACGCACGCTCTTCTCTTTTACACTTACCGCTAGTCAACCTTCTTTATTTAGAAGTCGCCTGGACGCCTTACAGACTACGTCCAGACAATTTCAACATTTTCGATTACATTTTTACTAAGTAAATCGGAAACGCGCTTATCAATTAATTTACCTACCCAATACCTATGCCTTCAAGTGAGCCGCGTGGATGTCAAGGTTTGCCACGTTAGCAACGCCGCGGTAAATCATTTTAGAGGTGATATTTAAAAATCCATTACTTGATGCTGCGTTTCCGTTTACCTTTTTTTATAATATTTATGTATATAAAATTATCTTACAATCTACAGGTACATAATTTTATTCAGAATCCAGTGCTCATTGTTATTACTGACTGAAAATGTGACAATGATCCTCAATGAGTGAGCTCAAAAATGTTTAATTCATTCATTTCTTCAATTGTGGCGTTTCGAGCGTGCCAGTTGAGCACAGTTCACTTCGCCAATGTCACGTTGTATGGAAGACTCACGAGAGGAATTGATCAGTACAAAATGTTTAATAAATATTTTAATAAAGCTTTTTGACAATTAAAACAAATCTGAGAATATTAGTCTTTTTACTAAAATTACATTACGAAATTACGAAAACGCTGTTTCTCTAAAGCACTAAGCGACTGACACATGAGACGTGACAAACAAACAGACCAGATTCTGACGTACTCGTATACAAGAAAGTGTAAAAACAGAGGTAATTTTGCCATTTTATTAATATTTCATTGAAATGTACTGGTAAATGAGTAGTCCAGTCCAAAAAAAAAATCTACATCTATGAAAAAGTAACGCCAAAAGCACCTCAAAATGTCAAAATCGTAACACTGCACGTTATTCGCAACTCAAGTAGTATATGTTAAATGTTGCGGACTTGCCACCGATCATAGAACCTTGTTGTCTCCGTTAATTTTATACGAAATATAAAAATTATGAATCATACCTTAATAAAAATAATAATTAAATAATACGATAAAAATTGTGAATCATACTTTTTATTACTTTCAAATAGGATGTCTATAAATTTTTGGATATTTACAACGTTGTTAAATAGTTTATTAAGGATGTTTTATAAGTGTAACTGTAAGTGTTAGATAATTTTATATACCTACTAACTTCTTAATTTGACTGTGCACGGGACAACCAACCAACAACTTATAACTAATGGTGAAAAAGTAAATTGCAGTTGATAGTTGCTTTGTACTTTTTACAAACTGTATATAAAATTTAAACAGCAATATGTAAGTAAACATATTTGGTGTTAGCATCGTACGCACGAGGGCGCCGTGTGAGGGCACTCTACTTGCTGATCCTTTCAGTCACCGCATGTAGACTATTTCATAAATATAATAATACAATAATCAACATTTCATCACAAGTCCCAACTTCAACGAGTCTCTTACATAAATGTTATTATTTAGTAGTTGTTGTTGAATGTTCCTGGGGACTCGTTGTGGACAGTACGTTGTATGTTGCGCAGGTGATGTCGCTGTCGGGCGACGTGCTCCCGCAGTACCGGCAGGAGGCGCCGAAGACGCCGCCGCACATTCTGCTTCACTATTGCGCGTTCAAAGCTATCTGGGACTGGATCATCCTCTGCCTGACATTTTACACGGCAATAATGGTCCCGTATAACGTCGCATTTAAGAACAAGACCAGCGAGGACGTGTCTCTTCTAGTCATCGACTCAATAGTGGATGTGGTGTTTTTTATAGATATTGTGCTCAACTTTCACACAACTTTCGTGGGACCAGGTGGTGAAGTCGTGAGCGACCCTAAAGTTATACGAAAGAACTACTTCAAGTCCTGGTTTCTGATAGACCTCCTCTCGTGCCTTCCATACGACGTCTTCAACGCGTTTGACCACGACGAAGACGTTAGTATATTCTACTTCTTTCTTTGTTTATATACTTATTTCTTTAAAATAATAAAATTACTTTAAAATGATTCTGCGAGGCTGCTGCGTGATTATATATGGGCTATATATACATAGTCTAATCTAATAAGTACCTATAGGGTTTATATAAAAATCTATTTTAACACATAACTGTAACTAAACCGGTTTATTGGTAATATATAGGGCATAGGTAGCCTGTTCAGCGCCCTGAAGGTGGTGCGTCTGCTGCGCCTCGGGCGGGTAGTGCGCAAGCTGGACCGCTACCTCGAGTACGGCGCGGCGATGCTCATCCTGCTGCTGTGCTTCTACATGCTGGTGGCGCACTGGCTCGCCTGCGTGTGGTACAGCATCGGCCGCTCCGACGCCGACTCCGGCCTGCAGTACTCGTGGCTGTGGAAGCTCGCCAACGTCACGCAGAGCCCCTATTCGTACGTGTGGTCTAACGAGTCCGACGGGCCCGAGCTCGTGAACGGGCCCTCGCGCAAGACCATGTACGTGACCGCGCTCTACTTCACGATGACCTGCATGACCTCCGTGGGCTTCGGCAACGTCGCCGCCGAGACCGATAACGAGAAGATCTTCACCATCTGCATGATGATCGTAGCAGGTGCCGGAATTCTTCTGTTATTAGCCGGAGCACGAGCGCGACTCTCGCGCAGCTCGCGTGCCTGCGTCGAGAGCCGCGCTGCCCTCACCCTCGACTCACATCCTGTCCTTTCTTTCTGTCTATCACTCATCTATTTTTTGCGATTTTCTTTAAGTCAAAATTTCAATTTCGTTCATTCATTGTAGAAATATCTAGCCAAAATCGCTAGGCTTGGATTTATTAATACATTTTGATCATTTTACTTACACGTTACAGTTTTTATAAGGTACTTATTAAATTTTTAAGTACTGTGTTTGTATTTCCTTTGGTTACTAATTATTTATTACATTACTCATAATAATCCCATCAACAATCCTATCCCGTCCCACCTACAGTGCAGGCCCACGAAGTGTCAGAGTGTGGACGTCGCGCCGCCCTCCTTGCGCTGCACATCTTCGAGCTTCTAGGAATTTAAACGTTTTGAATTTGTAGAAGCTTTTAAAGTGCAAGGCGCTCGAGGGTCGCGGCTTTCATACAAAAATCGTTTATTTGAATGAGTATCGTCAAACCGCAAACGCAGTCGATTGTGCAATAGTTTCTTGTAAATTTCTAATCTCATTAAGGTAAGAGTTAAAGACAACTGTAGACTCCACATTGATCTCAACTAAGTCAATTACACTATAACATTACGTCATTATATTTTCTTAACTCGCTAAAAACTAGCCGCTAGTTAGCTATGCATATCTTAACAAAATAATTAAAAAGAAGTCGAACCGAAAGACCGTCAGTGGGGAGGAGATAGGAGTGCTCGTAGTTTACAGTGTTGAAGTCATTATGTATTTGAAAGGTTCATTCTAACAAGTGTATTTGACAGCCAGCTGTTGGTATATTCGTAACACAGATATATATTACTCGTAAAGGAACTTAATGTGCGTTTTATCGAATTCTACAAAAAGATTTTCTTAAACACAACATTAGATGATCTCTAGTATGAACGAGGTGGTCGGGAGATCTTCCTGCCTACATACGTACCTATAATATTTTTTTTTGAATGATTGTTCTATAAAAACAATTATTTAGCATTTGGCACTCTGTCCTCGCTCGCCTCCCGTTAGGGATTCAATATAAAGCTATGTTAAGAAAATAATTTAGATGTCCCGAGTTGTTATTTTAGCGTATGGTGTTATCAAAGAGAAAAACTGAATCCTTAAAGAATCACCTCGTTCTCGGTTTGTTTAGATGGTTATGTGAACCACAAAAAAAATCTAAGGCAACGCCATCAAAAGCATTACGTATGTAGGTATGTTTTGCTGCAATTTGTGTTAAACTCGTCGCCTAGTCAAAAGCTTTAGGGTAAGTGGTTTCCGTCGACCAACAATTATGAATTCAAGTTTCATTCAAGAAGAAGTTCTGTACTTAACCTGTAAGCTCACTGCTTACGACTCGAACTTGGCAGGATTTTACTGTTTATTTAAGAATTCAACTTCCAAAAATTGGAGTTACTTAATACGACCTTAAAAATGTTGAAAATAAATCTTATTTTAATGTACAACTTCATTTAGTTAAATATGTTTTCATAAAATAGTGAAAAGTTTCACGATATCACCGTACACACAACATGTGTCGTGATCGGCGTTCGTCTAGTCTGATGTAGTTGATCTTCACAGTAGGTATGAAATTGTGCGAGCTTTTCTTATTATCCTGGTTAAAAATAGTACATGTTGTATTGTGAGTTTGTAATCACAGTGAAATAAGTATATTGATGCTAACAATTTAGCTTCGCAATGTTGACAGCCCTGCTTTACGCGACGATATTCGGACACGTAACCACCATCATCCAGCAGATGACCTCCGCCACAGCTAAGTACCACGACATGCTCAACAACGTGCGCGAGTTCATGAAACTGCACGAGGTGCCCAAGGCGCTGAGCGAGCGCGTCATGGACTACGTGGTGTCCACGTGGGCCATGACTAAAGGCCTCGACACCGACAAGGTACAATATGTGTATTTATACCTTTAAGGTAAGGAAGCGACTACACGACGCAGTAAATATATTTAATTTGACCCGCGCTCGTTTTGTAGGTACTGAACTACTGCCCGAAAGACATGAAAGCTGATATCTGCGTGCATCTCAACCGCAAGGTGTTCAACGAGCACCCCGCGTTCCGCCTGGCGTCGGACGGCTGCCTGCGCGCGCTCGCTATGCACTTCCACATGTCGCACTCGGCGCCGGGAGACCTCCTCTACCACACCGGGGAGTCTATCGACTCGCTCTGCTTCATTGTCACCGGTAGCCTCGAAGTGATACAGGACGATGAAGTTGTGGCAATACTAGGTAAGTCATGCATAGGTATTCATAAGGGATCTTAATTAAATAGTGTACGCACTGTATTCTTAGGAAAGAGAATGTTGCCGGATATTTTTTGAAAGCAGACGATACGGATGCTAATGTGAGTTTTATCAAATACTTAACAAATCTTTATTTCGGAAAAATATTAATATTACAAAAGTTCAGTGCTTATCATACCAGTATAAAAACTTTAAAAACAGTGAAAATAAAAATGCACTAAACATTATATTTATTTTCACTGTTTTAAAGTGTTAATCCACACTTAGGAAAGAAAAACACTTATATAGAAAACGTATAAAAGTACTTTTGGGCGGTTTCAAAGGCAGGGAGGACTTTTCAAATCAATTTTTTATACGTTTTTCTAAATAAGCATTATATTTAGTTAAAAAACCGTGTTCGAACAACTGTAGTAGTGTTCAAGTAAATTGGACTGCAGTAGGTCAAATATCGTTACAATATTTCTTTGTCACGGAATGAAATTTCCCATCGACCAATTTATGATTTTTCAGGCAAAGGTGACGTGTTCGGGGACTCTTTTTGGAAGGACAGCGCCGTGGGTCAGTCGGCCGCCAACGTGCGGGCTCTTACCTATTGCGACCTCCACACCATCAAGCGGGACCGCCTACTCGAGGTCCTCGACTTCTATCAGGCGTTCGCGAACAGTTTCGCCAGAAATCTGACTTTGACCTACAACTTACGGCATCGGTTAATATTTCGTAAGGTGAGATATCGTTGGTTTTATTGATTTTTTAAAGAAAGTACTTTTGCGATTTTATCTACTTATATAATGTAAAGTTTATCGACATTTTGCGAGCGAATCTGAGTCCCAGTGTCTTACATAAGTAAACTACTGGGGACTAAGCCAGGGACCAGATCATTCCTTGACCGTGAAGTTAAGAGGGACATTGTCGCCGCACAATTCTCTGGCTTAGATATTCAGCATCTTTTTTAATATTCCAAAATTTGAAATGATTACCAAATTATAAGAATAAAAAACAAATCGACAGTTAAAAGCAAAATAGTCTAAGTCCCATTTTTTCCGATATTGATTTTTTTGCGATACGTAGGTATATAATAAATAAATAGCAATTAGCGCCGCGTTATTTTCAGTTCGATTTCATAATTATTTTCAGTTCGGTTTCATAATTTTCTAAGTTTTTTTTTTAACATTACAGTCAATTTTAACGCGACTCATTTATCCTCTTCCTGAAGTATTAAGTTTAGTCGCTTAGTATCTTTCACCTCAAAATAGTATGAGACGTCTTTTGAATTAATTTGAATTTTAGCTTTTTTGTGATGGGCATAGGCTATATTTTATTTTACGAATACTTCCAAACGTGATGCAGAACGGCAAGGGTTAAAAGTTATTGAGCATGGTGAGCTTTTTGCATTGACATATTAAAATCAAAGATATAGAACATCTCATGAACAATCATACCGGTGCAGCAAAACTACAAGAAATAATAAAATACAGCACTAGTTAAAGATGTGCAGTTTGACAGATATTTTTTATTGACATAAAAAAAGACATCTGGTAAATAAATATAGATAATAATAGACAATAAAATTGCGGTTTAGCTTAAATTGTTCATTGCGATGGATAAATTTTATTAAAATTTCAAAATAAAAATTGTAGAGAAAGGGTTTGCGTATTTAATATTTTTAAGAAAAAAGCATGTTAGGTTATAAAAACTATATCATGTCGCGTATAATATGCTTATTATAAATTATAAAATTATAAACAAAAACTTCGTTATCTATATCATTGTGTGAAGGCGAATTAAAGTGGTGAAGGTAGTTAAAATTCAGGTGGTTTATGGAATATATCGAGTTCTACGCAGGCTAACCCGGGGGTAGCAGCTAATATTTAAAAAACATGCATGCTCTCTTGCCAAAAGATAATTTAAATAATGTCGCTACAGACATGCTAAGAACATAAATTAGTTGTACCAGTGTATAAGAATGTTTACTTAGCTTGATAATAACGTAAGTTGGTGAGAGCGCTCGGATGAAAACTACGTTTTCACTCTACGTGGTTACACACAAATAGCCAAACTCGAACATACGAGAACAAATAATGGTATCATGTAGTTATAAATTTAGTCGATGTTGATCTGATAGTAGGTACCTACCTATTCTCAAAATGTTTTTTTCTTCGAGAAACTAAAACTTTAAATGTCGTTTAGTTTAAATAGCATTTTAACCCTATATATTAATCAAAATATATAGGTAAAATTTCAATGAAAAAAGGTTATATTTGATATGGATATTTTGTTACGCAAAATATGTATATATAGAACGAGTGAGTGATGAATAAAAACATTTATCTCATTTATGTTCTTTTAAATTGTAAAATTAGGTGATTAATTTGCTGATTCTTAACATATTTG
>JAYDZJ010000024.1:929400-940584 GCA_034509065.1 Eueides lybia
TTGCTTTAGAAGAGTATTTGGTAGGTGGTCTTGTTGCTCGACATATGATAAAGTTCTCCTTCCGATGCACAGGCAGAAGAGCAACAGTGGAGCATTCCGCCAAGGTTAATTCATTTCATATCCAATTTGATAACCCGTAGAGCGGCATCAGGTAAATACTTACGTCTAACTGTATCTAGTAGGCATATCTGGAAAGGACTTCCTCGGAGTTCAGATCTAAGTCCTTTGTAATATCTACACATGTGACCTCGAGCAGTCTATTAATAACTTTGGTAATATTTCAGTATCCCGACGACTAGTATTATTTACAGCTCATTTTCTGCGGAGGACATAACGTATGTTTATAAAATTTGTAATATAACATGTTTGTTGTATAACAGCAATTTATAATTAGTGACCAGTACGTAGCTTTGCCTACTTACTACACTATTATTTATTTACTAATCTTAATTACTTTGTTTTCCAATATGATTATATACTTTTAATAGACGATTAATTCAAAATAAACACAAAAATTTGAAGTAAATTTTCTAAAATACATCAGTGAAAATCCATTTTTATCACTAAATCCAATTCTAACATTAGCATACACAAACGCGCAGATAAACTGGGACAATAATTATGGAGTCTAAAAGTTTATAAAGGATAACTTTTAAAAATATTTTAGTTCAATATGTTGTAAGTCTTTTCTATAATCCGTGGCTTACCTACTTACATGTTACTTGGATTTTTTCTGGTATTATTTGCGAATCTATATAAAAAAGAATAACGCTCGAGAACGAACAGCTTCATATTTTACACTTTTGTAGGTACTGATATTACAATAAGCGAACTATTTAATTTATTCCGGCAATAAAAAATGATTTCTCCGTGGCGTAGTTGCATAACTAACTTTAAGGTATCTACTTGATGGTTATGGATTCGATTTCTACTTGGGGGATGGAGTTACAGATATATTGTTTGAATTTTTAAATTCCATTTTAATGATATTCGTCAGGTCGAACTTGTCGAATTTTGTAAAGAAGTATTCTAAATACCCAACGAACAAGTAACCGTTGTTTAAATGTGTTAACAGACAGTGTTATTAAAAACTATATCTACTTTTATAAACAAAAAAGGAATAGGTATGTCATATTTAAAAGCAATGTTTGGTATTTAGTGTTGATGGTAGATAAAAAACGTTTAATCAAAATGTTCAGTGGGATGCAATCGATGAGAATGAATGAGATGAGAGTTTCGTTACATAAGTGAGTGGCGCAGCGGGCCGGCGTGCGCGCGCCGCGGGTCGATAGGGCCGCGCGCCCTGCGCCGCCCGCCTCGCTGCCTGCGTCAGTCCCGAGCCAGGCGCCCCGAGCGCAACCCGAGCGTGTGCCCGCGTGTTGCAATGAAGGTACAGCCCTATCCCGTAGCGCGGTAATTACCTAGCTGTAGGTGGCGGCGGTCTCGGTACGTGCCCGGCTGTCCGTGTAGCTAGCCGCTGTGTGTGTCACGCCCGCGGCCCGACCGCTATCATCCCCGCATCCTCTCATCTCGACACATCTCCACCCTGAATCTCTCATGGATATAGTGGCATGTCAATGTAAAGATTATCATTGTGTGTCGACTTTTCATTGTGTGACTCAATTTTTTAATCGAATCACTTCCATTTGCGTATCATTTTCAAAATGGTTCTTCTAATATGTCCCAAATCGCACATCAAGTTGTTGCATGCCTATATACATTCTATAGTTATATGGTTACGTTACGCAGACTACGTTATAGATCGATCAATATGATATTAACGCTGAGAAGTTACTTTATTTCTATATTTGGAGTGTCAAATTTAATAACATTGATATGTGTACATACATGTATAATGACAATATATATAGGTACCATTAGTTAAGGAATACGAATAATAAATAATCTTAGTAGATGCAGACTCAAAAGTTTTTGCTCTTTTATTGCATTTTTGTAAAATAATTTAAGTTAAAATATAATTCATTTGTTTCAGCAACACAAAGAAAAGACTATAAAATCATATAATGCTAAAGTTACCCAAAGGCCTTAAAAAGAAGAAAAAAGGCAAAAAATCTAAACGAAAAGGAGAAGAAGAGTTATTTACTGAAGAAGAACTAGAAAAATATAGAAGAGAACATCAACAGCAAGCGGAAGGTGAAGGATCCACTAAAGAAAATGAAGAATGGTCAAAGTTTAAGGACTTGACAACCGGTGTTGATTCAATATTAAAGAAAACACAGGGAGATTTAGATAGAATAAAATCCACGTCTTTTTTTCAACGTGTACCAGCAGGACCTAAACAAGTTGAAGTTCAAGAGAAAGACGAACCACAAAGACCAGTTGTTGAAGTAACAGAAGCCGACTTTCCCCATTTAGTGGCGGCGGCTGCCGCGGAAGCTGACGGAGATAAAAGTGATTACGGAGTCACTGACGACGAGTCTGAAGACGAAGACGACCAAGACGACATATTTGATACTTCTTACGTAGATGCTGTTGAACGCGGTGAAGTTAAACTCGCATATGTTCCAGATTCACCAGAAGAATTCCAAGATGATGATATATTTGATACATCTCACGTCGATGCTCTAATTAAAGGACAGGAAAGTAAAAGTTCAAAAGGAAAGAAAGGTTTAGACATTGGAATTGCCGTTGAAGTGCTCACAGGCCGTATTGATAACCTCACAATTACTAGCAAGAGGCCGAAAAGAGTTATTCCAGGTGATTTATTACTAGAAAGTGTAGATAAAGAGGCAATAACAGTTTCATCTATAAATATTAGTGAACCTGTTGAAAAGAGTATTTTAGATATTGACACAGATGTACCTATAACTACACCAATTGACCTAAGTGTATCATTACATACTTCTTTGTTACAACAACAACAACAAAAATCAAATAGTCAAGAAGATCTTCCAGCTGTTGTAAATGAGGAGAAAATTGATGAAAGTACAGATATAGAAATCGATGAATTCACATTATTAGCAGCTGAATCATTGGAAGTAAAGTCTAATAAGCCTAAATTAGAAGATAAAGAAATTATAGTTGAACCAGTACTACAAGAATCTTGGTCTGCATTTGAAGCAGACAAAAACGAAAGTGTTTTTGCTGAAGGAATTGTTGAAGATCAACTAGATGTCATTGATCCTTATATAGATCAGGACGACCCATTCGATACAAGTTTCGCCGATGCCGTTATACCAATATCTAATGTTGGTCAAGTTAATCAAGACACGGTTATTTTAGAAGACGACGACGATTTTGATCCACGAGCAGAAGAAGTTCAAATAAAGCTTAATAACAGACGTAAGTCCTCAGTTAGAATTCATCTGATTAATCCATCAGGAATAAGAGAATCTATTACTTCTGATGATATTGTAGAAAATGAAACAAGTCCACTCAGAGATCTTTTAGGAGGAAGTACTACTGATTTGACACAATTAGGGGATTCACCATTAGATCCAGTGGATATAAATAATCCTGAAATAGATCCTTTTGATACTACAATAGTTGATAAAATTGTTGCACCAGGTAAAGTTGAATTAAAACTTTTGGAGCAAGAACTAATTGGAAGTTCGGTGCCAGTGACTATTTACCGAGTACCTAGTGATCCAGATTTTGATCCTCGAGCTGACGAACCAAAAACAGAAAGAAGAGCATCTCGCCCAGAAAATCTTGTCGTTAGTAAAAGTGTAGTTTTTAATGTTGATGGAGTAGAGGCTTCAGAACTAGACATTAAAACAAAGTCTACTAAGCCCTTAACACCATACTATACTCGAGAAGTTTCAATAACTGAAGATTTAAGTGAAGAAGCTGAGGCCACTGACAAAGTTTCTGATATATTACCTCGAACCCGTTCTGAAGAAGATTTGACTGTAAATGTAACATATGAAAGTAAGCGTAGACATTCTGAATATACACAATCAAACTTAAGTAAAAATACATTTAAAGGGAGTGATCTTCTGCAAAGTAACTCAAACGAAATTCAAGCCAAAGTACTAACACCTATAGGCCCAAGAGCAGCCAAAGATTTGACTTCAGAAGTTGAATCTGATCCATTTGATACGTCTTTTGCCACTGATATTAAACCAAGTAAAACTGAATTAAAACTTCTTGCTAAAGAGTTTTCTTGTGAAAAATCAGAATCTTTGGAAACTAGAGGTGAAACGGATTTACTAGAGCCAGAAGACGATATTTTTCAGGTTAAAGCTTTAACTCCAGAACCATCTGATTCTCTACGAATTTCACAAGACGATTTCGATCCTTTTGATACTTCATTTGCTAGTGATTTAAATCCAGGTAGAACTGAGCTTAAACTACTAGAGTCAGAGTTTTTAAGCTAAAGAAAAAACCAATCAACCCAAAATGGCTTATAACCCGTTTTTAAGCATGAACGAGCCCGCTGCTCCTGTGACTACAGATATATTGAATCCATTTATGATGTCAGAATCAGAAACATCTAATTTTTCATCTGGTGATAATCCATTTGCTACTAGCAATCCTTTTTCTGATTTTGGAAACGATTACGAACCACCTGCGGGGGATACAGTACCAGTAGATATATTTGGAGGAACAGAGCCTACCGACGTCGGGGCTAAGCAATTCGATGAACCAGATTCTATGGATATTTTTGGAAATATATCTATGGACAACGAAAAACTCACTAAGCCGACTGAACTCGAACTGGTTTCCACTATAGTTGATTGCAACTATCCTAATGAAGAAGATAGTAAAGATATTCATTCCGCGACACGGCCGCTTCCTCCAGAAACACAGAATTTAATCTTAACTGTAACGGGACAAATGGAATTTACAAGCACGCATTTGTTAGACCGCATTCCACCGACACGAACACCAAGTCCGATATCAGCTTTAGATTTTCACTCACCTAGTCCGACACCTGAACCTGAATTAATTGAAGAACCCCCTGCAGCAGTTGATATAAATCGTAATAAGCCCACTCGTCCACCACCTGCGCGGCCTCCAAGGCCGGCACCGCCGCCAAGGCCTCAAGCACCTCCTCAAATAGCAGCTGATGACATAAACCTATTTGATGCTCCAGCTCCAGTAGTAGTGAAACCCACCAAGGAAGCCATTTTAAGTTTATATTCGGCTCCTAAGCAAGAAGAAAAGCAAATAGATTTTCTTAGTGACGACATTCCTCAAATACCTACAGAAACGGAGATGAAACCTTCAGAGTTCTTTAATTCGACCGTGTCAAATACTTCAGAATCTAATAACTTATTTTTCAAAGAAGCAGATACAAATATGATTGAGTCAATAGCACCTGAAACTCAAAAAGAAATTCTCCCAGGCGCTAACGACACTTACGATAATAATGTGGCTCCTATGGACTGCACGGAACCATTACCAGAAGTAAATAATGCTTCAGTAAATGTTTCACCTTTTGCTGACATCACAGATGAGAATTACCATTTGCAGCAAATGAATGAAAGTGAAAAAAATCCTTTTGAATTTACTGATAATACAGAAGATTCTGATCAACCAACTAATACTGTTAGTATAAAATATGAAGATGTAGTAATGACTTCGGTCAATGACGTTCCACCTACGTCTATTGACCCTTTTACTACTGTTCCTCATACGAATGTGGTAGAAACGCAACTAGACGTATTTGCCACTTCTACAAATGATGTATTTGAAAATACTCAAAATACAAATATTTTTAATATTGGCCAAGACAACACAAATGTCGGCCCCGCCACATCCGCAGCAGATGTGGGTTGGGACGCAGCCGACACAATGGCACAAGATGTATTTCCTGAATCTCAAGACGCTTTTGATGCGTTCTCTGCAAAATTTGATTCGACGAGTGCTAATCACATGAACACAGGTAAATATAATCACTTCAAATGAAGATTTTATTATAAAACAAAGTTTATAGTTAGCTTATATCTGCTTTTAAAATAAAGACACACGGATACTATAGAAGATAATTATATTCCTGAAATTGTGTCGGAAATACGAAAATATGTTATGATTAAAATATTGAAATTAAAATGTAACAAATTATAACTTATAATAGAGTGCAGTTGTTTATGTATGTTTATCAATTAATATTTAAAACTTATAATGAACAGATGCTTGGGGAGACGACGGCGCGGCGGAGGGCGGCCCCGGCGGCTTCGAGGCGGAAGCCTTCGACCCGTTCCTCAGCATGGGCGCGCCGCCGCCGCCCGCCGCCACGCCGCGCCTCGAGGCGCAGGGCTCGCGGGACTCCGCGGACGACACCTTCTCTGTGTTTATACGGTAATCGATCCCTCGATATTTCTCCTTTTTGCAATTTATCGTTTATATCAAACGTTTGTATGAACAACACTATAAAGAGATGTATTAATTATTTACCTTATCTTAAATTTTAAAACTTTATACATTTTTTAAATATAACAATTATGCTTGAATGGTTGAAAAGTAACTATTATTGCGCACGTTTTCCTCTGAGAGTAAATACAACAAATAAGTTTAGTCCGAAGGACGACTCGAGCGGCGCGGAGTCGGCGGTGCCGGCGCTGGCGCCGCCGCCGCGCCCGCTGCAGCTGCCGGAGTCGCCGCGCGTCAACCCGTTTGACAAGAGCGGGGTCGACGTTGCGCAGCCAAGAGTTGACTTGGACCAAGGTACGTAAATTACCGCTTTCTTAAATTTGGCTTATATGATAACTATGCGGTTATGTTTTATGAAACTCTTACTCTTATTTTCATGACATGGTAAATTAAAATTTTAGATAAATTATATTTCAAATGTTATGATAATTTAAATATAGAATTTAAACAAATACCTTACATAAACGTGTCCAAGTGCTATCTACTAACCAACATTTCTTAAGAAATATGTGTATATTTATTTTTATTATTTTTAAAATTCCACTATTAGGATAGAAAAAAAATAATTTCAAAAACGTATAAAAATTTGAACGTAGCAGGATTTGAACCCCACGTCTCTGGATACGTTTGTTGAACGTATGGCTTAGTAGGTTAGAGCGCTTGGAGGGTTTCAAGAGGCGCGGGCTTCAAACGTAGTGGACGTTAAAAAATGTTTACCTTTTTTAAATTAGTATATCTATACTTGTTACAAAATATTGTTATGATAAAATTTGTAGGTGTTGGCGATTGGTTATATATTTACCGTTTTCATTCTAATAAGTAAATAACTATAAGCTTAAATACGTAGAAATATGCTAAAGCAAATAACGCGTAAGGAAATACACATAAGTATATTTTAACTTTTTATTTTACTTATTTAAAAAAATATATAATTTGATCTATGTAATAAACAATATATATAGTGATAACTATGTAAATTTATTAATATAATTTTCTACATTGTTTTATGATAAAAAAAAGTAGTAATGCATGTGTAAATTGTTACTATTCAGAAGAGAGGGGCGGGCGCGCGGGCAGCGGGGGCGAGACGCCGCCGACGCCGCTGTTCGACGAGGACGTGTCGGTGCCGCTGGAGGACTTCCCGCGCACCAAGTACGCCGGGCCCGGCTGGGAGATGCACCTGCGGCAACCCAACAAGAAGAAGATCACCGGCCAACGGTACGCCTATACTATGTTTTTCTCTTTGCAAAAATATACACACACTAAAGAAGTATTTGTGACACAACATTTTAGTTTCGATTCCCACTCAGGAGAATACTTTATTTTATTGTTCTAATTCTGGTAACATCAATACAGCGCGTAAAATTAAATGGTCCGTCCGCGCAGATTTTGGAAAAAGATCTTCGTGCGGTTGCTGTACCAGGGGGACAGCCCGGTGGTGCAGCTGCTAAACAGCGCCGGCGACAAGGAGCCGCTGCAGGAGCTGCCACTGCAGGCGTGCTACTCGGTGTCGGACGTGGGCGCGCAGCAGTTCGACCAGTTCGGCAAGATCTTCACGGTGAAGCTACAGTACGTGTTCTACAAGGAGCGGCCCGGCGTGCGGCCCGGCCAGGTCACCAAGGCGGAGCGCATCACCAACAAGCTGTCGCAGTTCGCGGCGTACGCCATTCAGGGCGACTACCAGGGCGTCAAGGAGTTCGGCAGCGACCTGCGCAAGCTGGGCCTGCCCGTGGAGCACGCGCCGCAGGTATACCTGTTATCGATGTTTATAAATGTTTGTTCGTGTCGGTAGTTCCTAGTGCGTACACGTATATTGTGGCCGCAGGTGTCGCAGCTGTTCAAGATTGGCTCGCTGAACTACGAGGACGTGAAGCAGTTCTCGTGCTGCGTGGAGGAGGCGCTGTTCCGCCTCAGCGCGCACCGCGACCGCGCGCTCACCTACAAGATGGAGGAGGTAACTTACTCGTTCCCGTATACTTTCATATTATTTACAAGATAAAAATGTATGAAAGTAATAATAATATTTTTTAAATGAATTTCTATAATTTTTTTGAAATGGTAACGACATCCTGCAAGTCTAAGTGATAGTTAAATTGTAATATTGTTATTGAAAGGCAACTGTTGTGTCGTGTCAGCTATGAAAGCTTCATAAGTAGCAACACGTACCTACATTATATAACTTACAAGTGCTTACGATAGTGTATTGTAGTCAAATAAAACATATTTTAAACGTCTATTAACTGATATGATTAGTGTATTGATATGATAATGTAACTCTCTGTGCCTCCAATCAAATTAATTACCTGGGCATTTAAAAAAAATAATTAGTGACTGGTAGTTACTTCCAGTTGCCCGCATTGGCTGAGCGACACTTCTACAGCTACGAGTATGTTTTCATTCAAGATAACATTGACTTTCAGGTTCAAATAACAGCCGTGGACGAGCTGTACGTGGAGCAGGATGCGGAGGGTTCCGTTTTAAAGCAGATCGCGAGAGTGCGCCTGTTCTTCCTTGGCTTTTTAAGTGGTAAGGGACTGTTTATGATTTGTACAATTAATCATATACTTCACATATCTTCACACAAATAAAAGGAAATTTATTTGTCTATTGGATACAAAAAATATAATTGTACAGTGGCTTATAAAACCAAAGGATTAAACTAAGACATTTTTTATAAATGTATATAATACACCATTGTAGGCATGCCGGACGTGGAGCTGGGCGTGAACGACCTGCGCCGGCAGGGCCGCGAGGTGGTGGGCCGCCACGACATCATCCCCGTCGTCACCGAGGAGTGGATCCGCGTCGAGGACGTCGAGTTCCACGCCTGCGTGCAGCCCGATGCCTTTGCTGAATCTCAAATTATCAAGTACATACGTTACTTTCGCTTGTTCTTTTGTTTTCGAAAAAATATGTCTATTTCTATTGTCATAATACATGTAATTGTGCAAGGAGGCCTTCGGCAGGAGTAGCCTTCTACGCTATGGTACCTTATGCTACTTGTCTTCATTCCGAAGCGAGAAAATGAAAATCAGTCGACAAACATAGATATTTAAAGCTGAGACACATCGTCACGCGCAGGTTCAAGCCTCCGGACGCGTGCTACATCGAGCTGATGCGGTTCCGCGTGCGGCCGCCCAAGAACCGCGAGCTGCCGCTGCAGCTGAAGGCGGCGTGGTGCGTGGCCGGCAGCAAGGTGGAGCTGCGCGCGGACGTGCTGGTGCCGGGCTTCGCCTCGCGCAAGCTGGGCCAGGTGCCCTGCGAGGACGTCGCCGTGCGCTTCCCCATCCCCGAGTGCTGGATCTACCTCTTCCGGGTCGAGAAGCACTTCCGATACGGATCTGTCAAGTCTGCGCATAGGTACATTACCACGTTGACAAGTTTGTATGTACATACCTACATATATATATTTATTATAATCAAAATTAAATAAATAGTAAATAAGTAAAAGTAAATTGTTTAAAAACCTAAAAGTTAGTACAAACATAAAGTTTGTAAACAATTTAGAATAAGAAAATATTTTCTTGTTATTCGATTTCGACATGTTGACAGAGGTACGAGCAAGTAAGACGACAATTACAATTATTTTTTATAGGTACCGATTATTATTAGATTAAATTAATAAATACATGTTAAGAAAAAACATTTTAAGGATTCGGCTTATTCCGTAGATGTTCATAAATTTAACTAAGTAACGTTGAAGAGTAGATACTGAAAGTCAAACTCAAAGTTAAAATGAAAAAAAGGACCATCATTTCAATGTTAAAAGTTCCAAGCTTTATTTATTGGACGTCAAAATGCCTTACTAATGGTTCACCAAATATAATGAAACCTAAAAAAACCGTTGTAAGAAATTGAGTGGAGTTTTTTTAAATCAATAATTTACAGTATCACACATATTTATTTGACAATGATACTTTTGAAATAAATAGGAGCGACTAAGTAATTCCCAAGACGGATTATCATTTATTAGATAACTAATAATAATATACATATATTTAGGGCTTAAGTTATAAATTGCGTAAATAGCTCGAAGCCAGATAAAGTATAATACCGCTGGGTGAGGAGCAATAGCATCAGTTAGATGACCAATCAATTTGACAAAACTAACCAAAAGATCTGATGTTTTCTTGATTAATATATTTTAATTGCTTGAACATTTCCGTGGCAGACGCACCGGTAAGATAAAAGGCATCGAGCGGTTCCTGGGCGCCGTGGACACGCTGCAGGAGTCGCTCATCGAGGTGACGTCGGGGCAGGCCAAGTACGAGCACCAGCACCGCGCCATCGTGTGGCGCATGCCGCGCCTGCCCAAGGAGGGCCAGGGCGCCTACACCACGCACAACCTCGTGTGCCGCATGGCGCTCACCTCCTACGACCAGGTGCCCTCGGAGCTGGCCAAGGAGGCCTTCGTGGAGTTCACGATGCCCGCCACGCAGGTGTCGCACATGACCGTGCGCTCCGTGTCGCTGCAGGACCACGACGGCGACCCGCCCGAGAAGTACGTGCGCTACCTCGCGAGGCACGAGTATACGTGAGTATTATATTTTACATATTTTATTTTAGACTATTACCACTATTGGATATCGAACTTCTTATATTATGTTCAAAAGGATACTACTCAAACGAGCTCACGAATGTTTTTAACCATGATCATAGCTTTTGTAATTGTTTGTTAGCACGGACAAAGTATAAAATTCTCAGACAACCCTTATGATTAAAGTAAGAATGAAGTAATATACCTTTTCGTACGATCTGTGCAGAGTGGGCATCGAGCGCACGTCGGGGCAGGCGGCGCCGGCCTACGCCATCACGGCGGCCCCCGCCCCGGCCCCCGCCGCCCCC
>JAYDZJ010000024.1:955514-966391 GCA_034509065.1 Eueides lybia
ACAGCATGGACACAGATGGAACTTAGTGTTAAAATGTTTTGTTCCCTATATACCATATGAATTTTAGACATTGTTCAAGTGAAAACAACACTGCTTTTTAATATTATGTTTATCAAAAATAATTTATTTCCGGGAGTGGAAATCAAACCTACAACCACTGCATTTATTTGCATTAAAAAAATGACTTACCCCTTAGGCAGTGAGTCGAAGGGGTCCTTGGACTCCTTGGGCTTCTCCTCAAAGTCGTCAGCGGGGTCAGGCTCCGGTTCCTTCTTTTTAGGTTGCTCTTTCTTTTCTGACTTTTCCTTTTTCTCCTTCTTGCCACCCTCCTAGAAAATTTATATAGGCTCGATAAAAAACGCATCATTTTCTTGCATAGTAGGCCAGAAAAAAACAAGTTAGTGTTGAGACACTCAATTCCCCACATACTAAGTTTTTGAGACACAATACAAAATTATTATCATTGCGAGCAATGAATTTTAATATAATCATTAGACCTCCTAAAACCATGTTTACAATAAATAGTTTCAAAATTAAGAAAAATCATGCACATTATGTTAATTTTTTATATCAATCAATTATACTTTTAACCTAAAAACATATTTTGACTTGATTTAAGAACAAAAATTTTTTATTACAAAAAAGAACACTAAGAATTAAAGTTTACCTTCTTGTTCTGAGTCAGCTCCTGGTACTTCTTGGGGTCGTACACGGGGGCGGCCTCGCACAGCACAATGCTGCCCACCACCGCGGACACCTGCGGCTGGTGGGCCAGTGTTTGGAACCAGCGCTGCACGTTCACCAGCGACGACCTCAGGCTGGGCTCTAGGACATTCTGGGCACAAGGGGAATATTATGTTATATATATAATGCAATTTAACAAATGAATAAAAATATGTATACATTTCCTAAATACAGCTATCACTACGTAATATGCTATACATGAAAATATTAATAAATATTTTTGTATACAAAAAGGTTGGTCTTATTTGATGAAAACAAATCAACAATAAAACAAAAAAATATGTAGTAATATATTATAACAAACATCAATATTTGACTTAGTGACACTTAGAAAAAGCTATCAACTTGATACAAACCTGAAAAGCGTGAATGAGAGTGGAGAACACAATGATGTCAGCGAGTGTAATTCTCTCTGTGACGAGGAATGTGCGGGTGAGGAGGTGGCCGTCCAACACCTTCAATGCAGCTAGCAGATCTGACTTTGCACGTTCAACATTCTAATAAAACATATATATTTTTACTAAGAATATAATGACATAACGACGCCTTCCAATGACGCCGCACATGAAGATCAAGAAAAGAAACAATGAGCTAAAAATATTTCCTGATTACATTATTTTCATTTATCATTAAGGGTACATTTATTATAAAGTGTATTTTTTTTCATTAGTAGTATATAGAAACAGAAGCAGAATTTAAGGGAAAATTGTGAATCTTACCAGGCTGGACATATACAGAGTTCTACTAACTGCCTGGTCAACACATTAAAACCTCTTAAGCTATGTAAATCAGCTTAGCTTAGTTGGCCTCTTTACAACCAATCAGTTGGTCAAAGCAATAAATACATCTCTATTAAGATATATATGATATTTGTTTTAATTAAAAAGGTTGTTTATTTGTTTTACTACAATTTATTTCTTTATATAATTTTAAAATATTTTATGTATATGTATGTAACATACTTGTTTATTGAACTGCATGATGCCCAAATACGGGAACACCCAGGCGCATGACGCTGGTAGCAGTTCACTGTCGGCCCAGGATGCCCACTGGTAGATAGCGGCTTGGGAGGCCACGTCTGACCCGCGGAGAGCGGCATTGGCGACTGTGGAACATTTGTACATATTTTTTTAAAAAAAATAGATAAATGGAGTATTTCAAACCAGAACTTCCTGACTTAGTTTGATAAGATTGGTATGTTGCAGCTTGAGAACTTAACAGTTAAACATTATCTATAGAACACTTTCTACATAAAATATATATATATGAAAAAAAAACTTACAGAGAATTTTTATTAGAAGACCAATATAGGCATTTGTATTTTTTTTTGTCTGTTAATCTGTGGATGTGATGTGCAAACAAACACTAATCTCAGAAATTGCTAACCAGATTTAAGTTCAGTTTTCACTATTATATTTCAGTAACCTTCACTTAACATTTATTGTTTGTTTTATCAATATCAGTTGATAATAAAAAGTTACCTCAATTTAATATATAAAAATTAGCAAAATTGCTTTATTTTTATTCATTTTTATACAGACGTCTTAAAAGTGATAAAGATAGTTATAAAACTAATTAGATTAGTAAATAAAAGAGTAACTTAAGCAGGTTAAGGAAGGCGGTTTGCTAGTTCTAAAATATTCATCAAAATGTAAAATCGTTATGCTAATTTTGTATGAACTATGATAGGTTATAAATAATGTCTTTAAGTTTTTCAATTAAAAAAGAAACACACACTCACCGTAGTAAGCGATGGCATTGCTTTCAGTTAGAAGAACTTTTCCGTCAGCACTTTCGTATGCTGGCACCTAGAATAATTGTAAAACATTACACGTCACCGTCAAAAACATCTGTTGAGATAACACAATCACTATATACGGCGCACAGCAGACACAGCTGCACTCACTTTGCCGGCCGGGAACTTCTTCAGGAACTCCTCGGACTTATTGCTCTCTCCGAACACGAAGCTGGGAGCTACTTTGAGGTCGGCTCCGGAGTACTGTGCGGCGATCAACGCCTTATAGGCACGGAAATTTTCCGGATAAGTGTAAAGTACCTGCGAAAAATTAACACGAATATTATTAGAAGATACGATTTAGCTTTTATCTTATTCATCGTTAGTACTAAAAAGGTTGGATCGCAGAGATAATACAGAATTAAAACAAACGTACCCCGGCCGCCATGGTTGAGGTCTACTCGGAAAGAGAAAAGGAAGGGGTGAAGGGAGGGCACACGGGGGTATGACATTGACATTTAAAACTAAGGCCGTTTCCCGAATTATCGAAACAGTAGAAACGACGTTTCAACCGCTAACGTGGGGTCCGATTTAGTGAGCGCGCCAACGTCTGTCAGCTGTATTAATAATTCGGACGTCCGTAGTGTAACCACTAGTCAAGTCACATGTGACATCACAGTCACACGAATTTTACGTAGCTGTGGTACGCCGCTTTTTTGATAATATGCAAATCGGCCTTAACGTTAGGAAATAATATTACATTGCTATCAAAACTTAGGCCGTTTTCCGAATCATCAATACAGCGTTCATAACGCACCACAGAATGCGGTAAAATTCGTATGACTTGACGTCACATTTGCTTGACTAGTGCTTACAGTACTGACGGGTCGGATCGTTAGCATCGTATTTTGAAGTTCCACGTCAATGTTACTATCATCATTTTCCCGATTGCAGAAAATGTTTGAAATACAAGCATTTTATCATCTTCATCGACTACACTACATACTCCACTCATGTTTATATCAAAAAATACTCTGTTCGGTTATATTTAACTTGTTGAATTTGTAAGCAATCTCGCAAGGGGTCCGAATTATTGATATAGCTGACAATTCGGAAAACGGCCATTAGTATCAAAAGTTACGCGAATGTAATTATTACCATAATTATATTAACTTTATTACTTCTTTTTACCTTCCTACTAATTTATTCCATATAAGTCTTATTATATTGCAAAAAATATTGCATTCTTTACAGAATCATTTTTTTTATCTTAATTTTATTATTTGTAATCTTTTGAATCTGTCAAATTTATTTAGATCGATCATCGGTGGTGCATCTAGCGGAGGGGTCGTCTTTGATTTCCTATTTTCAAAATCACCCCTATTTCAAAAATCTATTATTATAGTAGATCATATTCATATTTATATTGAGTGTGATATAAAACTAACATAATGGTAAGTCTCGTTGAGATATCTAAATTCAGCTAAGACGACTGTTCTTATTGGTTCTTCTGGGTGTTGACCGGTGGTTTTTTTATAATATTAAAGTAGAATTACCTTATTTCTGTCAAGTTATGTTACAATTAAATCAAAAATTGTCTTAGGGAAAAATATTTATGTAATTTATGAATACCTTAGCCTTGTATAGCACCTGTTTAGTATGGTCTTATATTTGCAGGGCAATGAAAACTCAATTCCTATGGAGCTTTGTTCAAACTGTAAGTATTGAACTGAATATAGCTAACTCTATCTTCTTCACCCTTCTGTGATTATTTTACTTGCCTTACGACCAATGTTTGATTGCATTACTACTATTTTGTTCTGTTACCAGTAACCTTTTTGAAGCAGACAATTGCCCTACAAATAACAACCTCTTTTGTAATTACTAGCATATACTTGACTTATTTATATATTAGTCCCGTGCAAGAAGAGTAGTGGAATACATATGAGTGGTGAATAGGGTGTGCGTAAGAAGCATAACATGAGGTTTGTTTCAGCACGTGTTAACTGCATTGATTTTAAGGTGGAGAACTGTGAGTGTCGTAGTGTCACTCGCCCATGTTCATCTCCATGTTGACACACGTAGCACGTACACCTCATATCCAGAACAATTTTTTTATATATCAAATATAAACTAACACTAAATTAATTAATTCAGTCCATAACTATATAAAAAACTATATATAAATACACTTACTGTAAATACATTTCATAGGGTAGATTTATTTTAATTGGAAACTCCATAAATCATTAAAAGTGAATGTTATTTGGCTTCTATAAAGACATTTCAATTTAAATTTTGCTTGCCATCTTTAATGTTAAGTGCAAAGTAAATATCATATTTCACTTTTATTTAAAATCTGGAATGATGATATCTTGAAAAAGTTACTATTATATGAGACTTATATGAAATTTACTTTGAGTTCCTTTTAATAGAGTATCATTTCATTATTCAATTAAAATTCAATGATTTATTTAATAAATTCAATAATTTAATTAATGATTGAATTGGGGGGATGGATTCCCACTTTGGGAATGAGTTATTTTTATTTCTTTGCTTTACTAACAAAATGGCCTAGTTCGTAGCATTGAATTTGGCCACTCAACACTTACATTCGTGACAACTGGGCAATGCATGGAAAATAAAGTGCTTCCTCTGCCTGTCCTGCTTTACGCAGGATACAGAATGAAGCTCAAAACATTATAATTTCAGTGTAATGGTAAAGTGTGCGAGATCGCTGCACGTCATTTCTTAGATGAAAGCTTATCTCTGTGTTTGTTTTGTACCTCTTGTATTCTATCTTTTCTATATATCTAAAAATTGTTCTGGATGTGTATAGAGTGAGTTGGGCTAGTGCATCCGCATCACCCGCGCCTCCTAGAGTCTAGAGTCTAGACACTTAGACACTTGTTGTCAATGTTTGACTGTTGGTTGTTAGATGTGAGGAATGCGTGTGATGGGAGATGTCAGGTATGGCTTTTCACACCTATTGAGATATATAATAATATGAAAAGAGACATTTATAACCTTAAATTTTCCTTTATTTTTTGTATATAATTTAATACTGTACTTCAGCTTATTTATTATGTTTTGTATCTGACTTCTCCCATTGCTTTGTGTTAGCGTCGTGCTTTATTGTACATAGGAGGCAGAGCACGGGGATTACAATAGCTTTCTGTGTTAATTATAGACTAGCAGGCCGTCTATACGTACTACGTACAGCTACACGCGACACGCGACACGCGGCCATCGCATCGCTGATTTATTATATTTAATTTTATCGATCCTACACGCTTACGTGTGTGCGTACAATATATATAGTTGACTTGGGGTAATTACTATTCAGTTTGCATACAGAAGTTCCGCTTAGAACGATGCGTCGCGAATCGAGATTGTTGTCAACGTTTAATGGAACGTGACTTCATTGTTACTATTGTAAATGTCAACATTATTTATAATCACAGCTAATTATACTAAAAATTCAATATAATAATGGGTTGTACAATGAAGTTTGGAAGTTAGAGTTTGTTGAAAATTGGGTTTAAAATCTATAATTCGAAGCCAAATAATACGACAGTGTACATAGCCACCGCAAGTAGCGCACGTGTGGGGTACGTGTGGGGTACGTGCGGGGTACGTGCGGGTACGTGCGGGTACGTGCGGGGTACATGCGGGGTACATGATGTGTGTGCACAGTCGACGCCGACGAGATCCGGCGGCTCGGCAAGCGGTTCCGCAAGCTGGACCTCGACAACTCGGGCGCGCTCTCCATCGACGAGTTCATGTCGCTGCCGGAGCTGCAGCAGAACCCGCTCGTGCAGCGCGTCATCGATATATTCGACGCGGACGGCAATGGCGAGGTAAATGACCTCTACCTCTAGCTCGAGGCCAACATTGCAATTATAGTACGGTCGATGTGTTTTAGCCGCCCTGAACTTAATTGGAACGGAAGGTCTTGGCATTCCCGGTTCCCAGCGTACGCCGGTGGGTTACAAAATACAAAATAAAATTTAAATCAGCGCGGCTATTACTCATCTGCCGCACTGTATTGTGGTTGAATAAATAATGTAATTAAATAATTAACACAAAATACTTTTTTTTTAGCTTCACGCTATATCCCGCACAAGGCATGGTAGGCAGAGGGAACCCGGGAACCTAGTGTAAGGACACTTCGTTTCACTTCCGTGCCCCACTTTCCGCTGAATTTGAGGCATTGCGTGTTGAGTGGCGGAACTCAACGCCGCGCTTTGCCCAATTATCAAAGCGATGAAATGAAACATTAAATATTTAAATTGAAAATATTTCATTTCTTCGAGTGGGGATCGAACCCAGAACCTGTCGGTTACAGTCAAATGCTTATGCCGCTGCGCCACGACAGGCTTCACAACATACTTAAAATGATTTTTTGTGTAATTTTATTACTTGCTACATATACTAACATTACTCTCGGCTTCTAACGAACTTAAGACTATGCGGGGATTATATCGACAAATCGCAGTATCTATTTCTCCACCGTTGAGTCCGTCGTGGCGCTGTGGCACAGTTAGTCAACCGTCAAACGAAACTGTTGTGGGTTCAATCTCCCATTCGAGGAAATAGAAAACGGGGTATTTTGACTCTAACTGACCTCGACCTACCTTCTTAGTACAAAAAATTAAAAAATTAGAGTGCAAATTTAATTTTATTGCCTTATAACTGAAATACGTGAAAAGAAACAAGTGTTTTAACATTAAACGTGAATATATAATGAGTTGATATGTAGTTGTGCGTGCGTGTGCGTGTTAAAGGTGGACTTCAAGGAGTTCATCCAGGGCGTGTCTCAGTTCAGCGTGAAGGGCGACAAGCTGTCCAAGTTGCGTTTCGCGTTCCGCATCTACGACATGGACAACGACGGGTTCATATCTAACGGTGAATTGTTTCAGGTACGTACATTATATACTTTACTAAACTCATATATGGGTTGTATGTTTTCGTAGACGGGAGATATTAGTTAAGTTTCTTGTCGGCTCTTCTCAACGGACTCGCCATCTGAGCTGCTTACTTGTTTTCTTTTTCAGGACTAAAACTTCAGTCATTTCTATGTAACTTGAAATGGTCAAAATACGTGTAGTGGCCTAATTGATATGAATATATAAAGATATCGGTGGCGGTAACAGAGTTTATAATGCCTTAGTTGCATTAATGAGACGGTGTAACATAGAAAAGCTACATCAATACAGTGTTTTACCTACGATATTGTATGGCAGCTAAAAGATACAGCTACTTAAGTTTTAAATATTACAGATTTGGGCATGTCAAGGAAATTATCAATGAAAAAATTACAAATATACATGCTTTCAAGGAAGTTTATGTCTTAATTAATATTTCTAATGCAGACAAATACCTTACCTTAAAAGTAATATTCGGCAGTCGTTCACGTCATCACGTTCATCTTAGCTGGGCGGTTTAATAAACAAATTTGGTCGCCCACTAAGTCTATATACCTATAGAGATATAGAGAATAATTCCAAATTTTCCAAATTTCCAGGTATTAAAGATGATGGTGGGCAACAACCTGAAGGACACGCAGCTCCAACAGATCGTCGACAAGACCATATTGTTCGCCGACAAGGACGAAGACGGCAAGATATCATTCGAGGAGTTCTGCAATGTCGTCGGAAATACCGACATTCACAAAAAGATGGTTGTCGATGTCTAGACACTAGTGTACCCTCTCCCGACACGCGCCGACACTCGGACACTTGCCATATTGATGTTCTGAGATCTGTCGCAGTGTCGGTTACCTTCTCTAGCTAGAGCACTATACAATATCGTGACACTCGCTCTCGTTATTTATTTATATTAATTAATATTTTCATGAATTTTAGTTATATTAATTTTTTGTATTTTATTTATAGTGTTGTTTTTTTATTTTACAAATTATTTATTATTATCTAATTATTAGTGACCGACTGGTTGCTCGGTTTCAGCCGAAACTTACACTGGAACCAAGGGTTTGGTTTTGGTTTCGGCCGAAACCGTTAAGAGGTCGGACGCTGTTGTTATATATACGAGTGCGGGTGTCACTTCCCTACTTTTACAAATTAAGGCATAAATACATATATTTACTTCATCATGTTAGACATACATTAGTAACTCTCGTAGTCAAATGGATTGTAATTTTTTTCTTATAATTTTGTTACGGTTAATTTAATTTGTATTGTTATTTAGTATTTTATGTTGAAGTAGGTGTCGGTGTCGGTCTTCACTAACTTTCAGAGAGAACTTGCTAGAAATATTTTTTTTAATATGTATGAAATAGCACAAAAGTGTGTTTAATTTTTTTTTTTAATATTTTAATGTCTTATCAGTAACTTAACATCCTGTACAATGTTGATAGACCAAAATATTTTAGTTACGTCGTTATCAGAGAATAATTTAAATATTATGTGAATAACTAAAGTTGAAAAGTTGCGCGTCCATTACGAAAAATTGAAACTTATAATAAAAAATAGTCAGATATTTCATACAACGATCACTTGTTTATTGAAAAACTTGGCAAGAAATTTCAGTACGAGTTCCCACTTCCGTATCCGTCCCCATATTTCATTTTCATGTGGAATCTTAGGCAAAGTTCTAAGTTCCCGGAAGCCTAGAGTCCAATTGGGTGTGTGTCCTAGAGTCCTAGAGTTAAGGCCTGGTCTCTAGGACACTTCTGACACCCCTCGCTGTTTATATATACAAACATACATACAGTTTACCAATAATACTTTATTAATCTTACATCAAATTGAAGCTATTTTGTTTAAAAAGAAAATTCAAATTTAAATTTAAGTATGATTTAAAAATATGTTGTTTCAGCTTCACGCTGTATCCCGCATATTGCAAAATATTTGTCAAAACGGAAATTATAAAATAATCACATTTATAGCAAGATTAATTTATAGTTAATCCTGTTGAGATTTAAAAAAAAGACAATGTTAACGCGCGTGTGAGAATTGCTACATAGCTTGATAAGAACCTATGGCTCAGTGGTTGAAGCGCGCAGACGGTTACTGAAAAACGCGGGTTCAAATTCTGCTAATTATTTTTTTATATATTCATAACACATAAATTCTCAATCGTCATTGTTTCAATGTATCAATTATTAAGTAATTCAATGCATCAATCATAATAATTAGTTATTTGTAATTAACTTGATTACTTAATTAAATATAATGTTCATTATTTTAAGAGAGTTCTAGAATTAGTCTATTGATTCTATACCAGAGGTACTTTACTTTGACGAGGTTCGTTTGTGTGTATAAATAGCAGCGTTAGATAATCAATTGTATAAATTTATTAAAAATTATATTTCATATTTTTATTCAATTTGTATATTACTTTGTAAAAACTCAACAGGGATGTTATGGTATGTCCGTAACTGTACTCCGTACCGTACGTCCGAGTGAGGAACGGTTTATTTTTCTTAATAATACGATAAAAAATCTAATATTTTCAGATTTTAACTAAGTAAGTAATAACCTTTGTTTGTTGATCAATCAAACAAAATTTAAAATTAAAAAAGCCTCGACCTAAAAAAATCACTACTACATCTTAGCTTGCAGCTCTTAAATCTGGCCTTTCGATTTAAAAAACCCACTCAGATCGGTTCATTCATTCAGGAGCTACAATGCCACAGACAGACAGATCAAACTTATAACACCTCTCTTCTTGCATAGTCGGTTACAAACAGTCCATCAAAAAGTGTAAACAATAAATTGAAATCTGAAATAATCATCTTGAAGAAATCTTCTGTAACGTCCCTGGAACGCGATACAATTTAATGTTATTATATATGTACATATTTAAAATGGTTCAAATCAAGTTGTAAGTCATTTCTATTCAAATATAGACAATTTATTATAAAATACGGCACCAAAATAGTTAATTTCGAGTAGCAATAGTTAAAAATAAAGCGTTCATTTATTTTTTATTACGGTATACGGTTGATTCTGCTAGATATTTATAGACGGACGTTGTGGCCACGACCTGAGGGGAACACGCCTGCTTACTATATATAAAATATGTAAAAGAATTACTTAGCTTCACGCTGTATCACGCTCAAGGCAGGGTAGGCAGAGGGAACTTGGGAACCTAGTGTTAAGACACTCCGTTCGTTTCACTTCCGTTCCCCACGCACCGCCGAGTTAGAAGAAATATATAGTATTACGAGAAATAACGGATGAGAAGAAATGTATAGAAAAAAGGAAAAGAGAATTTGATGAATTAGTCAAAGTTTTTGTTTAACATATCTTGACATATGGTGGGTAAAGTGTATCTATAGACACACAGACGTACGGACAAACAAAAAAAAAATTAAGTTAGCGAATACCTAAAGGTGTCGTGAGCGCGGTCCGTCGAGATGATGACAGTCAGG
>JAYDZJ010000024.1:1433444-1443838 GCA_034509065.1 Eueides lybia
CGAAATAAAAATCCGCGTCAGCATATATCTATCTTTTATGTGACCTATGACCAAAATAGTGAACGCGGACGAAGTCGGGGGTAACAGCTAGTTATAATAATATTTTTGGTTTAGTAATTTGTTTTGTTTACTTTACTTAAATTTCTATTATTTTTTTTTCAGTATCCTTAAAAAAAATCTCAAAATCCTTTCTTGATTCCGTCCTGAGACTTCTCAAGAAAACTTAATCCCATTTTTTTTATTTCTACACAGTATAATTACGGTCTTTGCATTGTCTAGTCGGCAATGAAAGAGCTTTCTTAAGATTACCCTAGGAGGAGAAGAAAAAACGAGCACCTTATAATGTCTCCATTTTGACGTTTATTAATTGACGGAATTCAGTACCACATAATGTCTGATAATTGTTAACATTTTTAACACAAATATATTATCTAACTTGCTTATAACGTGTGCATCTCTAACATTTCTCAATATTGTAAAATGATTATAAATAGTATATGATAAGGGGATCCTGGGAACCTGTTATTAAGAATAAAACACTTCCTTTCCCCCCACTTTCTTGGACCTGTCATGGCACAAGGGCACAATCGTGCGACTAAAAGTATCACAGGTTGTGCGTTCGAATCCAATTCGAGGATACAAAACATAAAATATTTTTAATTTCTTTGCTCTGTTAACAAGGCATAGGATGAGACCCGCCAGTCAACACGCATTGCCTAGCATCTGCATCATACTTAGTATCCGGATCATATCCGGATATCATACTAGTATCTGGATCATACGCAATGCCCAGAGACAGAAAACGGATGAAAGTGTTTTAAAGTGAACGAAGTGTCTTAACACTAGATATACAGGTTTCCTCTGCCTACTCTGCTTCGTGCGGGATATAGCGTGAAGCAAACAAAAAAAAACATTTTTCATTATCTTCTAAGTTTCTAAACTACTTATTATTATAATAATTTATTCTAATCAAGTACTTTGAGTTTATTCAGTGCATCGTCCGATAAACAAATTGACACGGGTTATCACAGTTCACTAGCTTGCTTAGTTAACGGATGTGCTGTTGCTTACGTATGAAGAAAATAGAACTATTACTATAAACAAGTGAAAGTAAGTAAGGTATTGGGTGTTGATTGGCGGAAATGAACGCCGCGCTTTGCTCTGTTTAAAAATTAAAATATTAAATGTTAAATTTCTTCTAGTGAAAATGTTGTTTTTTTTAATATTTGATCGCCTAAGCTACTTAATCAATTATGGTGAAACTTTGTTTACGTTTTTAGACGTATAATTAAGTACATAGAATATTTTGTATTGAAAAATATTATTATTGTAAGAAAAATATTCTGTCAGACATGTTAGTTTGTTATAATTTTAAAATCTAATAATTTTAAGTCTTATTTATAAATATCTTTTTCACTATAGCATCTGCTGTTTAGAATTTGTGTATATTAAACAAATATTCTTATAGTTCTTTACAATTTTTAATTCCAATTTATCAACATCTGCCTATAAAAGTTACTTTAGGTTCAATCTACACAAGCAAAGGAATATATGATTAGGCCTGCAGAGAACAGCTAATAAATCTATACACATCTTCGTACATTGACTTGTATCTGGATCATACTTGTTACATCCTACCACGACGACAGTACCGGATAACCTTCTCTATTAGATAATTGAATGAGAGTGTATGTAGACTCCAAATATTTGCGTTTTAATATATTTATGAGGCAGGCAAAGTCAGGCGAAGTCATTAGTAATAGCTTATTATATAAAAAAACAATGTTTTTAAGGTCTGTCGAGGCGCGAGTGTGATTGTAAACGCAGCAGTTCGATGTTCATTCGAGTAATTTTTCATATTTTTATGCCATTGCTCTGGTAACAAAGAAAAGCGCGGCGTTTAGTTCCGTCACTCAACACGCTATGCCTCTAATTCGGTGAAAAGGGGGAAACGATAACGGATTTTCTTCACTTCAAATCTGACAAAAAAAGTATTTAAGTTTAAAATGTAATAATTTATATTTATATGTGACTTGCTGATTTTCATTTTTTTGAGGCAGAGGGAGCTTGGGAACCGAGTGACCTAGTGTAAATGTATTTTGGAGGCATGGCGAGATGACTTTGGGAACTCAATGTCACACTTTCCTCCGTTACCTGAGAGATGTAATAAAAAAAAATCCTCGCTTCGGTACCGAGGCAAAGAACAAAATGACATAGATTATATCTTCAAATGGGTTATTTTTTATATAAATACTGAAAAACAAGTAGGCAATAAAATTTTAAAAAAGATAACAACAAATACATCTTATATCTACGTTCGAACGTTGAACTGAGCTCAATAATAGCTACAAGTACTTTGCTAAGATGTGATAGTGACTTTAATAAATATATTTTCCCTCCTTTCTTTGTCATTTTTTTAAAAAAATGAAAATAATACACTACAAAAAAAATACACAACACAAAAAATTACTACCTCATTCAAATTCAAAATATTCTTTATTCAAATAGACTTTAGCAAGTACTAGCTGAGAGAAGCGGGCAAGAAACTCAACAGTTGCTCTTTTCAATATTGAATAATGTTACTAATCTCATTGTTTAATACAATGGTGATTATCCTGCATGAAATTCAAATGACCTTAATTAAATACGTTTTTATCATTCGTCTTGAGAAACTTCTTAAACTGCTAATCTGATATTCATGAAACATAGAAGAACCACAGCGATGAACAAGGCTTCCAATTAAACAAAACCACACTTAATTCGGTCCTTCATTTAAGAGCCACAATACCACAGACAGACACACATAATTTTATACATAGTATTTTTAATACTTAAAATAAAGCAAAATTTACTTACATTCAACACATTTTTGAAATTGAGCTATATCCGCCAAGCTGGCTGCGATAAGAGAGAAAAATAAGATATAATGTTTCAACCCCATAGTGACCGATCACTACCGCTTCCAGTCTCGTACTGAGTTAACGTTGAATGGCTGCTCCACGACCCGGATGTAGCTAATTACTATCAATTATATATATGAAAATATTTACTAATATACTTAGTTTGTTTGTTTGTTTATTTATTATTTTTTAATGAAAGTAAATATTTGTAATTATGTCCTTTATGTATACAAACCTTATTATTATTAGTGAAGGTAAACAGTTTAAATGAGATTCTATTTTTAGTTTTATTTGGGATTTATATAAAGCTTATATTAAAGCTTAAAGCTTTTATTACTTTTTTATTATCTGTTTCACGCTGTAACCCGCACATGGCAGGGTAGACATAGGGAACTTTGGAACTAGCGTTAAGATACACTGTTCCCTCCCCCATCCTTTCCGCCGAATTTGAAGCGTTGCTTGTTAGGCGGAACTCAACGCCGCGCTTTGACTCGTTATCAGAGTAAATAAATGAAATTATTAAATATTTCATTTCCTCGAGAAGAACGAATCTACTACCTGTCGTTTACAGTCACACGTTGGTTCTTCTGAGCTGCGACAGACGTCCTTTTATTGTTGTTTATAAAAAGGAACTAAAAACCACAGATCCAATTTTTTAGTAGGATATTCAAGGGGAACCTGGGAACCAAGTTAGTTTAATTTTTTATTTATACAATTTGTTTTAAATGTACAATACAGAAAATATTTTATTTATAAAGAAACTAAAACTAATCAAAAACATTACGTATCGTAAATGACCTATAAGGTCGCACTTATAATTTTATCATACAAAAATACTTAAAACAAACATAGATAACTATTGTATATGTTTACACAATTGTTACCAAGAATTTTATTAGTATCTATGGTTATCTATATATTTTTAATAATATTTTGACTTACAATAAAGATGAAAGTGATTTAACAAAAAAAATGTTTTTTGGTCCAATTATTAATATAAGATCATTTTTTTATTCAAAAAGCACACACTAAAATATAAATAAGTTGCTACAAGGGCTTTAGTTTTCCTACGTATGTAATTTGATAAGGACGTATGGCTTAGTAAATGCTCTTAGACGATTTCCAACAGGCATGGGTTGATATCCCACTGTGTTCATTTGTTTTCCAAAATTATCATCAGATTTTACCTATAAATACTTCATTTGCTCGAGTAAAAACACACAACTTATAGCGTTTACTTACAGACGCACGCTTGTAGCCTACGATTGGCCTCAATTTTTCATTCGATTTCAAAATATTAGTCATTATCGTCATACTAAAAACGATATTTGCATTTTATTTTACTTTATTTTGTATTTTGCGTTTAGTACATCAAGCAGAGAATAGAGAGAGTGGCGTAACTTAACGCCGTGTTTTGTCAATGCGATACTTATATTATTAACTACTGTTAATAAACCAGTTACAAAATTTGTTTAACTTTATATCAATATCATTCTAAGTTATGTTACTTTTACTTGATTCCTATGTTCGGGATACAGGTTGAAGCGTAAAAAAAATATAAACAGATGAACGTCTGTTACGGGTTACAGCACAATTAATTGCTTAAAAGATTGTATTTGCAACGATTCTTTCAGTATTTAGCTGCATGCGTGGCAGGATAGGCAGAGTGGACTTGGGAACCAGGATAGGCAGAGTGAATTTGGGAACTTTACTTTGCTTTTAAATTAGTAACCTAAGTACTAGTTGCGTTCTTCACTTTCTGCTTCCGCTTCCGCTTTCCGAACTGGACGAAAGCGAAGTTACCAAAGCGAAGAAATTAAATTTTACTAAACATAGGGTGAGCATCGAACCCACTACCTGTCGTGTTTACAGTCGTACGTTTGCGGTCCTGCGCCAACACAGACCTTATATAATTTGCTTTTATTGTGTTACATAATTTCTAACTTACAAAGATCTCTCTATACAGATGCCAGTAGTACCGGATATTGGAGATAATATGATAATGACTGACTAATTTGAGGATAATACTCCTATATGACAGATTATATTTAACTCTCGTCTCGTCTCGCTGCAGTAAGATAGTATGGATTCGATTTCTACTCGAGGGAATTATGTTTACTTCCATGCTCTGGTTACAAGAAAAATGCTACTTAATGTGTAGTGTTCGAACACTTTCTTTTATTACTTATGAGACTAATCATATAATTATATTTCTTTATATACAAATAGTAAACATAAATAATTAGGACCTTTTACTATTTTGAAAGAGTTATTCCAAACTTTGGAAAGAAAAAAAATTGAACGAAGCAGGATTTGAACCAGCGCCTCTTGGAAACCGTCCAAGCGCTCTGACCAACTAAGACATTCGTTCTCACCAAGCTCCGTCGTAATTTTTATACAATTTTTGTCACTAGCATCTCTGTAGAAAATATTTAATAAATAGCATTCTGCAATAGCGTTCTCTTGCCGGACGACAATTTTGTTAACACGACAGGTTGTGGGTTCTATCTTCACTCGAGGAAATTAAATATTTACGTTACTATATCTGTGAAACTATTGTGACAGGTAATTAATTAAAATAAACTATTTCCATACAAAAAAGATTTATTTACAAAAAAAAGTTCCAAAAACAGGAATAAAAAAAATTAAAGACTAAAAATTTTCGTTGCATTATCGTTGTTACGTTACGTGTTAAATATGAACATTGTTATTTACAAAACATCAAAACATGCCGAATTGTGTCTTTGGCATACATTTGTGTGTCTTATATAGGAGATAAAGTAAAAATTAAATATCTATATTGTAGTTAAAAAATATTAACAATACATAAAAAAACATAAAGAAAACTATTGTTTGAGAAATTGTATGAAAAATTATTCTAATAAACTATTTAATTATAAATTATTTCTAGAGACAAAATCGAATCTGTACTATTATATTATATTAATTGATATGATTCATTTTTCAAAAAAAAAAAACAGTACTAATAGTATCTTTGATTTTCACGATTGTTACACATTTTAAATGAAACAATTTTGACCGGATTAATTGCGTATATTGATTGATTAACATTTTTGGAAACCCGACGTTTCGAACACTTTACAGTAGTCCGTGGTCACGGGTAGGCTGAGGTGGCATTCATCTGTCAGTTGATATAATTATTATATCAACTGACAGACGAACGTCAATGTAATCAAACAATATACGCGATTAATCCGGTTAAAATTGTTTCATTTAAAATTAGTACTAGTTTCTTTTAACAGCGTAAGACAAGTCCTTTCACATTAACTTTCGTGCAAATTTGAGTTGAGTATTTTTATAGATAATAATTTGTGACTGACTGCCACTAAAAACCAACTGATCGCTCCCTCAGTTGAGTGCACGTTTGAGAAATTTATGAACTAGTTGGTCGATGGATCCCATAAATGGTATTATTTGCTGCATTTTTTTGCTGACGCTATTTTTTATTTAGACATTTGCTGAATGACAAATGAAAAATTGTGTATAATTGTAATTAAACTTATTTGTACGTGCTTGTTATTTCAGTATTTTGAATAATCGTTGTATTTATGATTTATCAAATTTAATAACCTTAATATATTCGTTATAATAAAAAAATAAAATGATTTCTAAATGTTCGGCTACCAAAATGTAGAGCAAGTTTTATTTAAAAAAGTAGACTTTTGTTCAACTTTGCACTATATCCTTCACATGGCAGGATAGACAGAGGGAACTTGAGAACCTAGTGTTAAGATACTCCGTTCTACTTCCATTCCTCACTTTCTATAATATATGAGGCATTGCATGTTGAGTGGCGGAACTTAACGCCGCCTAATATACAGCTAGACTTGTATTATTAATTTAATTCAAATATACACATATTAAACCTACTTCTTAATTTAAGATACATTTTATTATTTGTATAGTAAAGTAATATTTAAATTCTTACAATATTGTTTTTTTTACGTAATTTTTATAAAAATATCCTCATTTCTATTTGCAAAAAATAAACAGCTTCATGTATTTTCTCTTAGAATGAGGTAGGCAGAGGGAACCTGTGGTAAGGCACTGCGTTCTCTCCGCTTTTTTTTCAATTTATAAGACATTAAAAAAAGACAACATGAAAACTTACTTTGTCTTGTTACCAGAACTAATTCAATCCCTTCTCAAGTTTTTACTTGATTATGACAGTTTTCTGTCATAATTTTACGTATCACTTTACGATAAAGAGACTTATTTCAAAATTAATTTCATACAATAGCTAAAGTAGTTGTGGTGGTATTATGGTCGTCCCTAACATGCAACTCCTGATGAAGACCAGCCTCCTTCAGGATTCTCATCCTAGGTCCGAGGGGTACTCCCAGAGCTCTCAGTTTATCTTCTCCAACGTACGGCAGTTCTGCGGCACCAACTTTTTCTTTTTCTAGGAGAGCTGCGTATTTCTGTAAAAGAGAATGATGTATGTATAATAAATAATACATATTTTTCAAAATTTGTTTTTGTTATAATCTAAACTTATAATAAATCTGTAACTGATCACAGTCTGTACATGGACGATGTATTAAAAAAAATCTCATAGGGGACATGTAATAGGACCTAAAAAGTATTTATTTTATTTTTTTTGTCTGTTTATCGGTGCGCTTGTACAGCCTAATTTCAGAAATGGCTAACCAGATTTAAGACCATATTAAAGGGAACCTGTGAACTTAGTGCTGTGAGCCTAGTGGTAATCTGTTCTCATAAAGAATTCTTCGTTCTTCATTTCCCAACGAAATCTGAAGGTGGAATTTTGAACTTAAAAATGACATACCTCGTAACCCAATTTCTTTAAGAACAGTCTCATCAGCGGTGGCTCGTCCCCAAAGAACTTGGTGAGTCTCTTCACTCTGTCAGGGTTGCTGAAGGAGTAGGGGTCGAGGTGTCGCTGGTGACCTGACCTTATATATTGTTGTGACCTGGAAATAGACAATTATTATTTTAATATTAACTTTTTTAAGCTATCTTTGGAATTCTTACAATGATCTTGCTTAGTATCAAACTAAGTAGACTTTATAACTCCCCATTTAAACAGAAGGATATTATAAGATTGACGGGTCTGTGTCTGTATGTCGGTCTGTGACATCGTAGCTCCCGAACCGATTGAAATATATTTTTTTAAATGACTTATATAAGTTTCCTTCAGCTTGAACAGAAAAGAACTTTTTTAATTGTTGACAACTATAATAAGCAACTTATCTATATTAATTAGATTATTAAACTATATAAGCAACTTTTCACTGGTCTGATCGATTCTAAATTTTATATTTTGTTTACTTTAGAGTTATTAGAGGGGTTATGAAAAAAATAATGAATTTATTTATATTTATTTTAGATCATATAAGGGCATTTTCTGATTTTCTTCTTGATTTCGTAGCTATAAAACACATAAGCTTTCTTATTAAGCAACTTGTTTTATATGATGTACAAATATATATTGTTTTTTAAAATTCTCATTTTAATTTAACCATTTATTTTGAGGCCACTCATGACGCACACGCACAAGCCACATTGAACGCATCAGGTATCATTTTTATTACTTTACTCTGATAATAAGGCAAAGCGCGGCGTTGAGTACCCCACTCGACGCGCAGTGTCTCAAAATCGGTGGGAAACGGAACAGAGTGTCCTAATTCTAGGTTCCCAAGTTCCTTGCCTACCCTTCCGTGTGGAAGATGCCGTGGCGCAAAGGCATAAACGTGTGACTGTAAACGTGACAGTGACAGTTCGTGGGTTCAATCCCTACTCGAGGAAGTGAAATAATTAATCATTTCATTTCTTCGCTCTGGTAACAAAGTAATTACTTTTTTTTACTTTAAGCCTAAAGGTAAACAATCTAGCTAATATGATATAAACACATCACCATACCTGTACATATGTCTCAGAGCGGCTAACTCAGCTCGTATGGCATCCATTTCTTGCATGACGAGGTGGTGTGTCCTCATCTCGCTGGACAGATGCGCCACGGACCGCGCTAGAGTCACAACGTGCGCTTCTAAACGCTGGAAGCGTTTGTTTACGCCCTGAATATAACATTAAAATATTAATTATACAAAAAACCTCATTTAAAAAATATGCATAGCCTACTGTTAGCATTTTCCATTACCACGTTCATCACATGATATTGGCTCGGTATATAATTATTTAATAATAACAGTTTCATAAATATTATGGTTTTTTCTAAAATATTAAGGGGCCTGTCGTGGCGCAGAGATAATTGTGTGATAGTAAGCGCGACCGGTTTTGCCTTGAATTCCCATTCGAGGAATTTAAATATTTAATATTTTCTTCGCTTTGGTAGGCTTTACGTGTTAATTGGCAGAATTAAACGCTATGTTTAATAAAGATTAAGCCTCATATTCAGCAAAAAAGTAGGAAACGGAATGTAATAACACTAGGTTCCCAAGATCCTTTCAGTACCCTTCCCTGTGCGGGATACAGCGTGAAGTTACAATATTAAGGAAATCCTTATTAATTATAAAAAGCTTAATTTATTCTAAGTACCTTTAAATCGTGTTTCTTTCTATGTTCAGTGGAACTACGTCGCTTATCACGAGGGCGGCTGCTCACCGAACTGGATGGTAGAGACGACATACTGCCATAGCGTCGTTTGGAGGATAATCTGGTAAAACAATGGACGGTAGTGAAAATATTTATGTTTATATCTTTGTTGTAAAAGTAATTGCTTGTGATATTAGAAATTGCGGAAACGTTTGATATAAATATTGTTTTTAGCAGGCCATTGTTATGTAGCGGAAATTTGAGGGTAGTTTGTGCTGAAGGTCAATAAATAGTTCCGTCACTCAACACAAAATGCGGAGAATTTGGCGGAAAGTAGGGATTGGAAGTGTATACAGAAAGGAGTGTCTTCACATTAGGTACCCAGGTTTCCTCTCACTAAAATGTGGGATACAGTGAGTAAACTACAAAAAAATTACATAATTTGTTTACAAATTTTGTTTTAAATTGTTTTTATTGAAAATTGCTATGATATTTTGCTTCTATAACTTTTAATATATAGGACTAAATATTATTATTATTATAGGGCCATATATAGCACCGTATATACAATTAAGACCAACGTCACGCAGTATGTCCGCCTGACTATAAATGTGACTCAATGACAATTATGAATATAAATGTAAGGTAGGTAGGTTTAGGGTTCTCGTAGGGTATGGTAAGCATCCCTTATAGGATCACATTGTTGTGTGTCTATTTTTCTATTAAGATCATTTGCATCGAGATTGCGTAAAGATATGAAGCTGAAAATAATATCAAGTATTTAAGTCTGCGGTCCATTGAAGTACAGATACGATCAAACTCCTAAGTCAACGCTTCCCAAATATACGAGATTTGTATGTATTGTTTTTACTGCATTTTGTATGTATTCACCACGTCATTAAATCCTATAGGATACTTCCCGTTGATCTACAGTTATGAAATTTGGCACGATTTAAA
>JAYDZJ010000024.1:3628180-3639990 GCA_034509065.1 Eueides lybia
TCACAATTTGAACAATGCATTTAACGTGGCTGAAGATAAACTTGGACTTACCAAGCTCTTGGATGCTGAAGGTAGGTGTGATCTAATAGTTATTTTAAATAATTTTATGGGATTTTAAATTATTATTTACGTACTAAAGTAAAAACCTTAATATTTATAAGGTTAATTGCAAAAACCGATATAATTTTTAACAGTACCATATGTTTTGTATAAATTATATTTATACCTTAAATAAATTAAATTATAATTGAAATTTACGAAAGTGATATAACATATTAAAAATAATAATAAATAGCGTTACATAGTTTCATATGCTAAGAGTATTGTTTCTTCGCGTATGTTTATTGGTCACGCTCTACTTGCGCTTTGCTAAGGTAACACAATGTTATCTTAAATATGGTCACTATAATTGTTTTGATAATTAGTTCTAGTTATAAATAAACATAATAATGCCGGGTAATTTTTATACTTCAGTTAATTAAATAATGTATGAAATTAAAAAGCTGGAAAATTATAATTGTTGTTAAATATGTCTACAAGATTAAAAGTAACTTCACTTTTGAGTATTTATAGTTAGTTACTGTATTGTTTAATTTTGTATACACATTTAGTGAATGTTTTTTATAGGACTCATCATATGAAATACATTAGATATAAACATAGTGCAAAATTTCTCTTTAATAATATATATATACATACATATTTTGATATTATACATTGTGCAGAAAATTATTATATTTTAAAAGTATTTTATATATTAACACTTCTATGTTCTTAATTTAATATAATAGCAATAAATTTTCATGTGGATGCCAAAAAATTGTTAGTAATAAAATGACACACAAAATATAATAGGTTATTTGCAGTCCTTAATAATAAGCTGTCTCTTCAGATATCGCAGTGGAACATCCAGATGAGAGATCGATCATTACATACGTGGTGACTTACTACCACTACTTCAGTAAAATGAAGCAGGAGACTGTACAAGGCAAGAGAATTGGCAAAGTTGTCGGTATTGCCATGGAAAATGAGAAAATGATGCAGGAGTATGAGTCGCTGACAAGGTAAATTGTATTGGATTTTTTTCTATAAGTATTAGGCTTTAGTGTGTAAACCTAACAGCATATTAAGCAAATTATTATAAGTATTATTAGATTATTTTAAATAATTATGATAAATGCTTCACGGTGTATCCCGCACAAGGCAGGGTAGGCAGAGGGAACCCGGGAACCTAGTTGTCAAGACACTCCGTTCCACTTCCGTTCCCCGATAAAACTTATAAAGAAGAATGTTTTTACAATTCAGAAAAATAATATGTAATACCTATTATGTGTTATAAAATGTACATAACGAGAGAAAATTCACGGATTTCCTAGGTTTACATTCATAATAAAAAAATACTTTTAGAATAAATGTGCAGTTTGTAAAAAATAGCAGTACTTAGTTTTATCATGACTTTTTTATTGAAAAGAATTGAAAGTAAGAAAATGGCGTGGTAAATTGAGCTACATGTTAAACAACCATTAAACTACATACATCCATACATGTGTTGGATTATAAAATCATGTTTATAGTTATTGAATAACTTCATGCTTTCTAATACGTTACTGGAAATAATTATTTTTTAATTTCTGTAGGTTAAAAGATTCCGGCATGTTATTAATATTTTTTTTATTATTTGTTATAGCGATCTTCTGCAATGGATTGAGCGTACAATCGAAGCTTTGGGTGATAGAACATTCGCTAACTCATTGGAAGGCGTCAGACAACAACTGATACAATTCGCCAATTACCGCACCGTGGAGAAACCGCCAAAGTAATAAAATATTTTATTTTGTTATTAAATTTACACATTTTTTTAGGCATTTTGGCTTTTAAGTCAAAATCTTGTTGTCTATTAAATTCATATATATGGCTTACATATAATAATTTTCAATACGAGATTTTTACTACAACTTGTGACATAAGCTCAAATTTGTACAGAATTAATGTGTTTTCTTTTAATGTGTTTTAAATTATAATAAAATATTAGTTAATATGTCAACCGCATTGTAATGTTTTGGGTAGGTTATTGTTCATAAGGAAAAAATAATTGTCTATTTCCACGCTTGCTCGCTAGTTAAAAAGCAAAATGAAGCGTTGAATCCTGCCACTCATATAATCTATAAAAAATTTGGCAATGAGGATCGAAGTATATTAATACTAGATTTTTCCGACTCTCCGTATATGTGGTACCGGATAACCGAGATAAATTAACATCTTAGCTAAAAAAAAAGTCATATGTAAACTATAGCTTCACGCTGTATCCCGCACATGACAGGGTAAGCAGAACTTGGGAACCTAGTGTTAAGACACTCCGTTTGCCATTTTCCACCAAATTAGATCCATAGTATGAGTTGAATGAATCAATACCGCATTACCACATCAAAAAAACAAAATAAACAAATACACTAAACAATAACTTGGGAACCTAGTGTTAAGACACTCCGTTCCCCATTTTCCGCCAAATTTGATCCATAGTATGAGTTAAGTGAAAATCAATACCAAGACAATTAATTACCACATCAAATAAACAAATACACTAAACAATAACTTGGGAACTTCCACCAAATTAGACCCTTAGTATGAGTTAAGTGAAAATCAACACTAAACAATAACCGTCCACACAACCAGATTCGTAGAGAAAGGCAACCTAGAAGTACTCTTGTTCACGCTACAATCGCGCATGCGCGCCGCCAACCAGCGGCCTTACACGCCGCGCGAGGGCCGCATAAGACACTCCATTCCCCATTTTCCACTAAATTAGTTCCATAGTATGAGTTGAGTGAAAATCAACACTACACTAAACAATAACCGTCCACACACAGATTCGTAGAGAAAGGCAACCTGGAAGTGTTACTGTTCACGCTACAATCGCGCATGCGCGCCGCCAACCAGCGTCCGTACACGCCGCGCGAGGGCCGCATGATACACGACATCAACCGCGCCTGGGAGCGCCTGGAGAAGGCGGAGCACGAGCGCGAGCTGGCGCTGCGGGAAGAGCTCATCCGGCAGGAGAAGCTGGAGCAGCTGGCTGCCAGGTTTGTTACTTTGTAGACTTATTAATACTCTCGTATGAGAGTTTCGACGTAGCTTGATAAGAACGTATGGATTGGTTGATCAGAGCGCTTGGTTTACGGGAGGCGCAGGTTCGACACCTGGCTTCGATACATTCGAGATTTTTGAGATTGTAGTATTTTTTGTATGGGGAGGTATGATTTTTTATTGTTATATTGATTTATAATGTTTTTAATATTTGTGATATATTTTCTATGTTTTTGTATAGTCATAATAATTAAGGTCGGTTTTTATCTAATTAGGAAAATTAGCAAAAGAATATTCTTAAATTATTATTTATTTTTCCTACCCTCATTGTGGTGTGTCTGACTCTCACCACTGAATGACTCGAAAATTTAGCAGAAAGTAATAAATGAAGCGTCCTAACACGCCTCTAAAAATATAAATTTAGTTTTCTTGTCAGATTAGTAGAAATATTAATTTTTCTTTATTATAATATTACGATTTTAAATTGATCACCTTACCACTATTATAATTATCACTATTGCAACCTGTATTAAACTAAACACAACAAACAGATTCAACCGCAAAGCGCAAATGCGTGAAACATGGCTCTCGGAGAACCAGCGTCTCGTCAGCCAGGACAACTTCGGCTTCGACCTGGCGGCGGTGGAGGCAGCGGCCAAGAAACACGAGGCCATAGAAACCGATATATTTGCGTATGAGGAGCGTGTGCAAGCTGTTGTGGCTGTTTGCTCGGAATTGCAGGCTGAGAGGTGAGTTTTATTTATTTATTTATTTGTCTTTATTGCACACAATTAACAATCAATAATAATAAAAAAAAAAACAGAAGAAAAATAGGCATGCAAAGGCCTTATTGATTCAAGCAATCTCTAACAGGCAACCTTAAGAAAAATAAAAAAAAAATGAAAAGTGAAAAGAGGAATAGCGTAATAGTGCAAATTTTATTTAAAGAAATAGAATAAATAAACACTATATTATAAATAATAAAATGAAAACAATAATAGTATAAAATAACTTTACACAAAATATTTTTAAAGTCGATAGAATATACATACATACATATATGTATATACATATACATACATAGACACATACTCATATAATATATATACATACATAGATCTAAATTAAATAAACTATTGGTCTAAATTAAATAGGTACTCTTTAAGACGATATTTAAAATCGTACAGAGATTTGGAATGTCGAACCTCAGTGGGAAGTTCATACCAAAGTAACGTAGATTTCACAGTGAAGGAATTGGAATAGAATTGGGTTTTTGTGTTTTTTTTTTAAATTTTGGTAAATTCATTTCTGTTCTTGTTCATTTAATACCTCAAATTCATTGAATTTCCATTGAAAAGTATGACATTAACGTTTATGTTCTGTATATCATGCAACACTATTTCACAAAACGAAAAATAATATTTTAGAAAACTTATTACATGGCTTTTCAAAATGGTTTTTCAAAGTTTTTTTCTGAAACTAAGCAGCTTGAATTGAAAACATAACTTTCGTCAACCCAATTAGAGAAATGATATACACAATATTTGTACTACATTAAAAATAAAGAAAACCTCAACTGTAAATCGTACAAATACAATTTAATCAATTTTTCTACAGATATCATGACATGGAGCGTGTTTGTGCCCGTCGGGACAACGTGTTGCGTCTATGGGCCTACTTATTGGAGTTGCTGCGCGCGCGCCGTGCTCGTCTAGAACTCTCCTTGCAGTTGCAGCAGAACTTCCAGGTACACTATTCTTTTTATTATTTAATATTTGTTTATAGTCTATATATCATTATATTGTCTATATATTTTAGGTAAATTTCTTGAACACTATAAATTTTGGGCATTTATAGTCTATATATCATTATATTGTTTATGTATTTTTGCTAAATTTTTTGGACACTATATACTTTGGGTATTATCTAATATGTATTTATAGTGTTTTAATATTTGAGCTATATTGTCTTTGTCTATTTTTTGTATTTTATGTTTTTTAATTAAATTTACAGTAATTATTGTAATTTTGAGTCTATATGATTTGCTGTGATAAATCTGTTTCATATCAACCTTTAAGCCTAATGGATATAAGCAAAAAATAGTTTTGTGAATATAATAATATAATAACTTATAATTTTTTATATCGCCTTCTTGTTTATAGGAAATGCTATACATCCTGGATTCAATGGAGGAGATCAAGATGCGTCTACTAACAGACGACTACGGCAAACATCTCATGGGTGTTGAGGACTTGCTGCAAAAGCATGCTCTGGTGGAAGCTGATATTAACGTTCTTGGGGAACGTGTTAAGGTTAGAGAAATAACAGATTTTTATATTTATTTGTTTTTGAAAAAAGACGCCGGTTATGGAGGGACAAGCGTGCGAGTATACATGTGACAATTTATGGGTTCGAACCCCACTTAAATATTTTCAGTTCTTTGCTTTGGTAACGAGCTAAGAAGCATGCATTGCTTACAGAATTCGGCGGAAAGTGATGAATGAAATTGTACTAATACATACACTCCAATCATACTTCTTTAAGTAAAATATATATCTGATAAATAAATATTTAAGAATTATCTTTTTTACTTTAAATATAAGGTTTTGTAAGTTTGACTGCTGTTTAAAATGTACTGTTAAAATTATACTATTCATCATCATAAGACACAGACAAACTATGAGTTTCTCGAGCAACAAGTACTTACACGAATATTTAAAAAGAAACAAACATATACTCACACAAATTCGTATTCATAATATTCTTTATTATAAATACGACTTTTTTAAACATTGTTGGTTTACTAGTTGCTTCATAACATATTAGTAGAGCCAAAATAAAAATAGGTTTTATATAATATTTTTTTCCAGGTGGTAGTAGGCCAATCCCAGCGTTTCCTAGAAGTGGAAGAAGATCGGTATCGTCCCTGCGACCCCGCTATCACAGTCGAACGTATACAGCAATTGGAGAACGCGTATTCCGAACTCGTGCATTTGGCTGTTGAGCGCAGGTTGCTTTAATACTTTTAGTATTGTTTAAATTATAATATAGGCACACGCGTGTGACTGTAACCGATAGGTTGTGGATTCGATATATACTCGAGAAAAGGAAATATTTAATATTTTCATTTCTTTGCTCTGGTACATGGCATTATGTTCCGCTACTCAATACGCAATGCCTCAGATTTGGCGGAAAGTAGGGAACAGAGTATCTTAACACTAGGTTTCCAAGTTCCCTTTGCCTATCCTGCCATGTGCGGGATACAGCGTGAAGCTGAGTACTGTTTTAATTTATTTAAAAGTGTTTATAATTAAAACGTATGTGGTAAATTTTATGTTATTTTTACATACTAAAGCAAAATAATTATTTTTTGGTTTTTAATTTCGAACGTACGGTTGTAATACAATGTAAGTCCGTCAAAGCGCAGGATTACATTATTCGACTAAACACGACGGTTGTGGGTTCGATTCCCGTTTTGGAGTAAAATTATTTATAAAATAATGGAGTAAAATTATATATAAAAGTGCTCATATTGATAACAACACAATATGGGCGCTATTTTTCGAATGTCTTAACAAATGATTCCTCTGCTTACTGTAGTAGGGAAACTAAAGAAATAAGAATTACAAATTAGCATTTCTGAAAGAAAAAACAAATTTACAATATCCCATTCTTTTGTATTAGCAATAACTTACAAAAAAATACTTATTTCAAACACTTAGAAAGCGTCTGGAGGATAGCCGCAAACTGTGGCAATTCTACTGGGACATGGCTGATGAAGAGAACTGGATCAAGGAGAAGGAGCAAATTGTGTCTGTTGATGACATCGGACATGATCTCAGCACTGGTATGTAAAATATACTTTCATAAATAATATGATAATAATAAATGTCGCCATTTTTGCTATTAAATATGGTAAAATAAAGAATTTATGGCCGTTTTCCGAATTATCAAAACAGCGGTCATAGCTTACCACAGATACGGTAAAATGCGTGTATGTATGACGTCACATGTTATTTGACTAGTGCTTACAGTACGGACGTCTGAATTATTAATACAGCTATCTGATGTTGGCGCGCTCATTAAATCGGACCCCACGTTAGCAGTTTAAACGTCGCTTCTACTGTTTCGATAATTCGAAAAACGGCCTATATTCTCCATTATGATGTTAATTTCAATATTTTAAAACTAATATAATTTGTTATTTCTTATACAGTGTACCTGCTAATATCCAAACATAAGGCGCTGGAGGCGGACGTGCAAGCTCACGAGTTGCAGCTCATGAATGTAGCGGCTGTTGGAGATGAACTCATCTCTCAAGGTCACTTTGGTGCTGATAGAATACAAGTAAGATTTTTTCTTAAATTTGCTCTGGATCTCTTATCTTATTATAATATCTTTGATCTGGATAAGATCTTTGTAACTGTTGTCCATACTTCTCGTAATTTTAAAAGTATCTATTCTATAATTTTATAAAAAACTAGAGGGCATCCGCGACTACGTCCGCGTGGAAATCCTATTATAAGGTAAGAATATAGATATTATTAACGTAAGAAATCCTGCGGGAACTCAAAAGTAGCCTGTGTTATTCTGGGCCTTCAACTACATACAGACAAAATTTTATCGGAATCGGTTCAGTAGTATTTGCGTGGAAGAGTAACAATCATCCATACATACATCCAAAATTTCGCATTTATAATATTAGTAGTCTTTTAAAAATTATTTTCATTATATCTTCTTACAAAATAATAACTATTTTTTTACCATAATATAAATAGATATTTCTTTTAATTTTAGGAACGGCTTCGCGATATTCTATCACAGTGGAATCATCTGCTCGATGTAGTGTCTCTACGTAAGAACAGGCTGGACGCGGCCGTTCGTTATCATCAACTGTTCGCTGATGCTGATGATATTGATAATTGGATGTTGGATACGCTTAGGTATGAACATTAAAAATTGTACAAAAAAGATGACAGAGAAAATGAAATGTAGTTTTCAAGAAAGTTTTTTTTATATATATATGTCCCACTGAGTTTCTTTCGCCGGTTCTTCTCAGGTCTGAGGCAGTAACTTTAGTGAACTGGTGGTAAATTGTTTGACGTTCAAAAAATGGAGCTTGTACTTCTGATTTTGAATAAAAATATTTGAATTTGAATTAATAAATAATTTTTGATTTATATATTTTTTAAATGAAGATTGAAACAATTATTAATTGCATATGTATATTTATTTGTTATATCGAAAGGGCTGGTTTCTGAAATTTTACAATACTAAATATATGCGATTAGTCCTATTTAAATTATTTACGAGTATAATTATAAAAAGCTTTGATTATTATATTTTGTAATACATATATTTTTGATATTTATTATATAAATAATGTAATAAATGACAACAGATTGGTATCATCTGAAGACACTGGTGTTGATGAAGCACAAGTACAGAGCCTGTTGAAGAAGCACAAGGATGTAACCGATGAACTAAAACATTACGCCAATGTCATTCAGCAGCTTAAACAACAAGTAAGTTTTACATGTTAATTTGTTTTAAGAATTACTGAAATTTTATCAATATTTCTCCTTGCTTAATTTGTTTAAATAATTGATTTGAAATTTTATCAATATTTCTCTTTGCTTAATAATATTTCATATGCTATAAATGTCATATTTGGCACTTGTTATATTGCACTATATAATTAAATTACAAAATTTCTAATACATATAACTTTTTCATTTATTTTGAATTTGATCACATTATTGTTTATATGTGACAATAAAAAAAAATTTGGATTACTAAGTCACTGTATTAAGTTTAATGATTGAACATTAATTGTTATATAATAAAAAAAGAGTGAGATATAAAATACGCGTCAGCACATTCCTACAAACCACTCGCTATATTTGCACAAATAACATAAGTTTAATACTAAATTTAAAAACGTATAAAAATTTGGACGAAGCAGGGTTTGAACCTGCGCCTCTGGAAAACCGTTCCAGCGCTCTGACCACTAAGCCATCCGTTCGGACGGAATTTTTATACGTTTTTAAATTTAGTATTTTTCTTTCCTAAGTGTGGAATAATACTTTAAAAATAGTAAAAATAACATAAGATTGCTACACACAAACAGACAAGCTCGCTAAGCCCCGAGGACGCATATAATAAGAAAAGAGCGAGATATAAAATACGCATCAGCTCATTCCTACAAACCAATACTCCCTAATTTTTGCACTAAAATGTGAAATGCTAAAATGAACACAAATAACATAAGATTGTTACTTGTGTGTACAGGCAAGCTCGCTAAGCCCCAGAGAGGATGCATATAATAAAAAAAGAGCGAGATATAAAATACGCGTCAGCTCATTCCTACAAACCAACACTCACTCTTTTTCCATAAAAATGTAAGACACTAAAATGAACACAAGTAATATAAGATTGTTACTTGTGTTTACAGGCAAGCTCACTGATAAAATGAACACAAATAACATAAGATTGATACTTATGTGTACAGGCAAGCTTACTAATAAAATTAACACAAATAACATAAGATTATTACTTGTGTTTACAGGCAAGCTTACTGATAAAATAAACACAAATAACATAAGATTGATACTTATGTGTACAGCCAAGCTTACTAATAAAATGAACACAAATAACATAAGATTAATACTAAATTTGAAAACGTACAAAAATTTGGACGAAGCAGGATTTGAACCTGCGCCTCTGGAAAACCGTTCCAGTGCTCTGACCACTAAGCCATCCGTCCGGACGGATTCAAATCCTGCTTCGTCCAAATTTTTATACGTTTTTAAATTTAGTATTTTTCTTTCCTAAGTGTGGAATAACACTTTAAAAATAATAAAAATAACATAAGATTGGTTTTTGTGTTTACAGGCAAGCTCGTTAAGCCCCGAAGACGCCAACAGCGGTGAAGTCCGTGAGCGTCTAGCCGCCATCGACTCGCGTCACGGCGAGCTAGCGGAGCTGGCGCGGTTGCGCAAGCAGCGCCTGCTGGACGCGCTGTCGCTGTGCAAGCTGCAAGCGGAGAGCGACGCCGCACACCAGTGGATCGCGGAGAAGGACCGCATGCTAGATACCATGCTGCCGCCCAAGGATATAGATGACGTTGAGATCATGAAACACAGGTTGGTATGGGCTTTTGAGGCATTAGTACAAGTTGTCGCAAGCATCGGTCTATATTGTATACGAGATTATAAATTATCTGTTAGTACAAATTGTATTGCATCTGCAGTATATGTCTGCGTTTGTTGGAAATACTTTAAGAAGTGCAGTGTTTTTTTATATGTACGTAGGTATGGAAATACCAAATCAAAGATGTTCATTATATTTCTGATATAATACATAACAAATATTAAACTACTACAATCTAATCTTACACAGATACGACGGTTTCGACAAGGAGATGAATGCAAACGCGTCTCGTGTAGCGGTAGTGAACCAGCTCGCCCGCCAGCTCATACACGTGGAGCACCCGCAGGCACCCGCCATACAGGAGCGCCAGCAAGCTCTAAACCAGGCCTGGAGTTCTTTGCGTGAAAAGGTATATCATTGTTTGTAGAATGCCTAAAATAATTTAAATAGTGGGTCTGACTGTTAAAGAGACAGTTTTAGGTTCGAATCCTATTCATAGAAATTAAGTCTAATAGATAACAAGACAAAACGTCATATAGTACCGCTGCAGTACCACTTATTAGACATAACAGGCACTATTGCTGAAATTATACAGAAAGCAAAGAACAGAATAGCTCAAACACTATGTTCCTTCTGACTACCTTGTTATATGCGGTAAACAGTGTGAACTTAAAAAAAATAGTACAGAAATATTCTTTAAATTTTATACTCATATAGCATAGATATTTAATCTCAAAATAATTCATAGTCATTGTGACCCAGAAAGTGGTTTGCTTCATATCTAGTAAGAACAGCGTTTTTACATCTAACTTACAATATTTTTAAAACAAACCTAATTGAGAAACTAAGGCTCTTAGAGCACTTAATTTCAGCCGGCATCCTAGCTAAATTCCTTAAATAAGCCACGAAAAATAAAACACCTTCACCAAGAAGGCTATGTAATATATTACATCAAGTTAATCGTTTCAATGAAATGACACTTAGAATGGTTCATACACAACGTTCATTTTCGTTCTTCTAAAACATAGATAAAAGTTATTTTTAAATAAAAGAAAATCACTAAAACTAAATCGTTGTCTAGGCGGAAGCTAAGAAGGATGATCTGAAGTCCGCTCAAGGTGTTCAAACATTCTACATCGAGTGTCGTGAGACGGTGTCCTGGATTGAAGATAAGAAACGCATCTTGCAACAGACTGACAACTTGGAAATGGATTTGAATGGTGAGTTTTGTAAATTGCGTCTATTAGAAATTTATATCTGTAAGTTTCTCGTTTCCCTATAAGATCTAATAACGTAAAAGATAGTAAAATATCATTAATAGTATGTAATATTTAATACTAGGTTTCATTGCTGTTTATACGCTATATAAGTAATAGCTAAAATGCTTAGTTTTGGCAAAGTTAAAAAATGTATTTAGTTATATTTATAATACACTTAAATTTTGCATATCTGTTATCTTCTATTTATATAAAAATAAGTCGAATTTTCCTTCCTGATGCTATAAATCCAGTACACATGAACCGATTTCCACGGTTTTGCATTTGTTAGAAAGGTCTCGGGTTCCGTGAGGTTTA